>JANHFT010081968.1:0-10695 GCA_032467955.1 Pseudoxenodon macrops | reverse complement strand
AAGAGGAGAGACGGAGTGTGTGGGAGGGGCTGGGTGGGGCCAGTCAGTGGTGCGATTTACCGGTTCTCCAAACTTTGCATAATCTCCACCACCGGTTCTAAAGAACTTGTCCAAGCCTGCTGAATTTCACCCCTGGGTGAGAGATTAAGATTATTAACACAGAAAACTTCTTAAAGCAGGAAGAACACATGTCATGGTTGAAAATCAAGGGCAGAGAGAAATAATTTCACTGCTTAGAGGAAAAGATCCTCAGATTTCAGCACTCCTTTTTGTCTGTAAGAGAAAGATAGCCAACCTTCTTCTCTGTTTCTTTCTAGATCAGTTATGGGGTCATCAGTCACATTCCTGAGCCAAAACATAATTTCCCTTTTTTCTATCGGTTGAGTCCAAAACAAGAACCTTCTCACTTGGCAATGGTTAAACTGCTCCTGTATTTCCAATGGACGTGGATCAGCCTCTTTGTTCCAGACAATGAAAATGGAGAAAAGTTCAGAAACTCCTTTGTGGTTGCAGGCATAAAGGAAGGGGTTTGTGTTGCGTTCTCAGAAAGCATCCCACAGAATGATGAAGAGGAACAAATGAGGAAACTTCTTCATTTTATCCCCAAGGAAGTGAAAGTTATTGTATGCCATTTGGATTTAAAATCTGCAATAATCCTAACTGCGGCGATATCAAAATTCGAGCAGACTCAAAAAGGATTTGGGAAGAAAGTGTGGATTGCCACCGTGTTGAGTGACTGAAGCGTGAGATATTTTTACGAATTCGTTAACTTGCAGCATAAACACCTTCTATTATCTTTCTTATCCCA
The DNA here is from genome assembly GCA_032467955.1 of Pseudoxenodon macrops. Lineage (NCBI taxonomy): Eukaryota > Metazoa > Chordata > Lepidosauria > Squamata > Pseudoxenodontidae > Pseudoxenodon > Pseudoxenodon macrops. The sequence goes on along the minus strand of JANHFT010081968.1, from coordinate 9,887 downwards.
GGCAAAAAGAAGGGCACAAAATTATGACTTGAAAACTTCTTTTCTTCCTATAAAACAGTTTGTCATTTCATCGTTTTGGGTCTTCTATTCAAGGCCTGTGTTATCTAAAAAGTTTTGGGTAAGATTCATTGAACGAGAGACGTGGAAAAGCCTGTCCCAGGATATGGTTGCAAGTATCCTGACTCAGGATGGCTCTAGAATTTCCACTGCGATCCAGGTTATCTTCCACGTTCTCAGTGTTGCCTCTTCCTCCCAATTGAACAGGAGAAAAATGAGGGCTGGAAACCATAGGACATCTCTGAAAGTACAGCCATGGCAGGTGAGCTTCCCCCTTTGAAGTTCCTCTGATAGAGCTCTTTTCTTTCTTCCCTTATCTCTTGGAGTAGGGAAGGGCTACAAATGGGATGGGCATGGCCAAAAGCAGTTGCCCAGTCTCTAGTGTTAGTTCTCACCATGCCTAGAGGCTTAGAGAAAGAGAATATGAAGGAAAGACTGTTGCTGAATAATGGCTAAAACATATGATGAACAGTTGAAGGAACTGGGCATGGCTAGTCTAGTGAATGGAAGGATCATGGGAGACATGATAGCAGTCATATTTGGGGGATTGCCACAGAGAGGAAGGGGTCAAGCTATTTTCCATCTGAAAGCCAGACAAGGAATAACGGATGGAAACTAATCAAGGAGAGATTCAGCCTAGAAATGAGGAGAAACTTTTTGACAGTGAGAGCAATCAACCAATGGAACAGCTTTGCCTTCAGAAGTTGTGGGAGTTTCATCACTGGAAGCTTTCAAGAAGAGATTGGACTGCCATCTGTCAGAAATGGTGTAGGGTCTGCTTGGGTGGGGTGGGGGTTGGACTAGATGTTCCTACAAGGTACCTTCCAACTCTGTTAATCTGTTAAATGCTTATTGAACCCTCAGTCCACAATGCCATCTTCAACGTCTCTCTTGTTCATTGCACATTGACTTTGTAAACCAGGGAAATTGTTTCCCCCTTGTACTTCTATCACCACAATGTGTAAAATCTATGTCACTTCTGAACATCTCTAGAGAACAGAGAGGCCAGTACACTTGCATCTGATTGTAGATTTCAAATCATATATGGGACCTACCATCATTTTTTCTTGCATGGATCAAGTCCCAAGGCTCTTCCTTGTTTTCCTTTCATCCATTACAAATAAAATTTTAGAATGTGGTACCCATCAATTCTTCCACCCCTTCTATTTCCCAGCACCATCAATTGATTTCATAAAGCAATGAGGAATTGAAACTTCAGAATTCAGGAGATGGGAAAAATTCACAGGCATGAAATGGCCTACTTGCATTGCCGTTGTTTTTAAGTTCTTCCAACAAAAGGCCTTGTTGTGCTTTCATGAATACCTAATGCAGGGGTGTCAAACTCGCATCATCATCGCATTGCCATGTGACATATCAGGACTTTTTTACCCTTCACTAAACCGGACATGGGTGTGGCCAGTGCATGATGCATCCGGCCTATGGGCCACAAGTTTGACAGCCCTGATGTAATGGGTCAGAATGGAAGCAAATTCTCCATTTCTACTATCTGGCATTTTCATGTCTCATTAGGCAGCAGGAAAATATTCTGCAATCACAACAGAATTGTGGATATAGGGAGTTCTGGCAGCATTACCCCGAGATCTTAGAAGTAGCAGACCTGGAGCATAAAAAAGAATGAAAGAGGGAGAGCACATCCTTAACTACAATCTGCCACCCAATATTTGCAGATACAGCTTTTAATTAAGTTTCAAGTGGGAACAGGGAAGGTACAGGGTTAATTCTCTTGATTTTTAATTTGTGTGTGTGTGTATGTGCATTTGTGCTTTAGCTTCATCTTGTTCTCAGAAATTTCCAGCTTTACAATCTTTCTGTGGATGGTGTTTATTTGGATGAAAATGGAATTCCTGTTGCTGACTTTGATATTATGAACTGGGCAGTATTTCCTAACAAGTCCTCTGCTGGAGTGAAGATTGGAAATACAGAAAGAGATGCATCTTTGAAAACCAAGCTCTCCATTGACCACAATGCCATCACATGGCCAACGTCATTTAACCAGGTAAATTGGACTGATTATTTAGAGCAGGGATCTCCCACCATGGCAACTTTAAGACTTGTGAACTTCAACTCCCAGAATTCCTCAGCCAACATAAATAAAAAGCAAAGAGTGAGATTTATTTATTTAGTTTGTCAAACATGTACATGATAACAAGTAGAAATATAAACATGATTATTAATACATGAAATGGATACGAATAGAAGGGAACAGTAGGACAGGGACAGTAGGCATGCTGGTGCGCTTATGCGAGCCCCCTTACAGATCTCTTAGGAATGGGGTGAGGTCCATGGTATACAGTTTAAGGTTAAAGCTATGGGAGGTTGAGGAAGTAACAATGGAGTCAGGTAGAACATTGACCACTCTGTTGCTGAAGTCGTATTTTCTGCAATTGGGTTTGGAGTGGTTAACCTTGAGTTTGTATCTATTGTTTGCCCATGTATTATTGTGGTTGAAGCTATATGATCTAACTATATACAGTATTACCATTTAACAGATTTCACACAGGTTTCTTGGGATCCAAAAGCATGAAGGCAAGCACATTTGAGAGTGGGGAGAGTTGTGGTTAATCTCCCATCAAACGGTTTGCTATTCTAGTGGGCAGGTACCTGTAACTGCATACTCTCAAATAACCTGGATCTATGCCATATATGACTTTAAAGATCATAGCCAGCGCTTTGAATTAAACCTGGAGCTAAACTGGCAGGCAATGCTGCTCGCTGAAATGATGGGTAGGATGCATATTTCTCTGAGCACAGAAAACTGCCTGTGCTGTTGCATTTAGTACCAGTTGAAACTTCCGCATACTCTTTAAGGGGAGTTCTATGTGTAGTACATTACAATAGTCAATTTGGACAATAACTAGGGCAGATGTGATTGAGCATAGGCCCTCCTCAGGGGTGGGTTCCACTTACCTTTCCTACCAGTTCGGGTTGTGTCGGAAGTGGACGTTTTGCTCACTTCTGGGTAGAAGGCTTTGCGCATGTGCAGAGTGTTGTTTTTCAGCAGACTTCAGGTAGGAGCACTGATTTTGAGCCAGAGGACCAGTTTGGGGGCGTGGTCAGCCGTGAGTACCAGTTTGGCAAGTAGGGGCAAATTCCCGCTACCAGTTTGGGTGAACCGGTCTGAACTAGCAGCAACCCACCACTGGGCCTCCTGAACCAAGAATGGGTGGAAGTGGTACACAAGCTAAACTGCAAATACTCTCTTAGCCACAACTGCTATCTCCTCTCCAGAAAGAGGTGTCTAGAAAGACCTCCAAATTGTACACCAAGTCTGTTGGAGTGGTACAACACCATCCTGCTCCAGAAATGGTACAATTCAAAGCTATCCAACCATTCAGGGTGGATTTGTTCCCCTTCAAGATCCCCACAAGCACCAGGCACTGAGAGAACGTGAACTTTCTAACTGCATATATTGGGCTTTATGAATGTGTGTAATGTTTGTGTTCCCATCTATGAAAACTATGGTTTAGCACTGTTTGTTAACCTGGCTGTTAAGTAATTTCCATTCATTTAACTGGAATACAGACATTCTGGGTGTGAGATTTGGGCAGTTTTCAAATGTGATATATAATAAAAACCTAAGATTGGTTAACCAGGATATTCTTTATTTGCAAAGGTGCCAATTTCTAGCTGTACTCCAAGTTGTTTCCCAGGATACAACAAACTGCTGAGAGAGGGAGCACCAGTTTGCTGCTATGACTGTTCTCCATGTTTGGAAGGAACAATCTCCACAAAAGAAGGTACTTGATATAGGAGCAAAGAAGGAGCACTATAAAAATTTATGAGGTCGCATCCTGCTTTGAATCTAAGCCTGTCAAAGACTTCCATGTTCTGAAGGACCTCTAATTGCTACTATCTTGCGAGTTTCCTCTCCCACAAAATGCCTCAGAAGCAGACTTTTGTGTTGGAGATGTGTTTGGGCACTCCTGAGTGGGGAAATATGATATTTGCAATGATTAGTGAAGCAGAAAACTCAATCAGTCTTTTAAGAAAAGTGCAGGTGATGAGACAATTAATATAAATAATTAATATTCTAGCTATGCCACACTACAACATTGTGATCCCTTGCAGAGGTGGGTTCTGGATCTTCTTACTGCCGGTTCGCTCAGGGATGCGCTTCAGCTGCACATGCATGCACAGTACTTGAAAAAAGCTTCTGTGCATGTGCAGAAGGAAAAAACAAGATGGCAGCGCCTATGGCACCACCAAGAGAACCAGCTTGGGGGCGTGGCAGGCCTGGGTCACTAACAGTTCCAGTGAACTGGGCCACCAAGTTACTAACAGTTCTGTAGAACCGGACTGAACTGGTAGGAACCCACCTCTGGTCGCTTGGTCATAAAGTGATAAGTGCTGCTAACTTCATTGGTTGCTTGTGTTTTTCAGATGAAGTTCATTGTGAAAAGTGTCCAGATGATCAGCATTCCAATAAGAAGCGAGAGAAATGTATCCCCAAAATTGTAACTTTCCTATCCTACGAAGAAATACTGGGTCTCATCCTGGCCCTCTTTGCCATTGTCTTATCTGTAACTACTGCCTTTGTTCTGGGAATCTTCATTCAATACCGAGAAACTCCCATAGTCAAAGCCAATAACCGGGACCTCACCTACATACTCTTGGTGGCTCTCCTGCTTTCCTTCTTGACCACCCTTCTATTCATTGGCCGCCCCAAGAAAGTGACCTGCCTTCTTCAACAAATCTCCTTCAGTATACTTTTCTCAATTGCCATCTCTTGCTTGCTGGCTAAGACTGTTCTGGTTGTTGTGGCTTTTCTAGCCACAAAGCCAGGCAGTAGAATGAAGAAATGGCTAGGTAAAACTCTGGCCAACTCCATTGTCTTGTCTTGCTCTGGGGTTCAGGTGGGCATCTGCCTTATATGGCTGGGAATCTATCCCCCATTTCCAGATTCTGATTTTCATTCCCAACCAGGGCAGATCCTGCTGCAATGCAATGTAGGCTCAGTCACACTGTTCTATTCTGCCCTTGGCTATTTGGGCTTTCTGGCTGCCATTTGCTTCTTTGCAGCTTTCCTTGCCCGAAAGGTGCCAGGGACCTTCAATGAAGCCAAATGGATCACCTTCAGCATGTTGGTTTTTTGCAGTGTTTGGGTTTCCTTTGTCCCCACTTACTTGAGCACCAAAGGGAAATACATGGTAGCTGTGCAGATCTTCTCCATCCTAGCCTCCAGTCTGGGCTTACTGGGCTGCATCTTTGTCCCCAAATGCTATATCATTATTCTTAGCCCTGATCTGAACTTGAAGGCACATCTGATGATGAAAAACTAGGAGACTCCTTGATTTTGGTGCTTTATTTAGAGGGGAACAGAGTCTTTAGAAATATAAAATAAGCTAGCTCGCCACTGGAATCTACAAGGAAGTCTCTCTTTCTTCTATGTACGCTTTGACTTAGACTTAATAAATGAAACTGAGGTACCAAGAAGCCATTATTTTAAAAAAATCTTGTAGATCATATATACAATTTCAATTGTTAATTTGAAAACAAAATGCTGACATGAAGGCACTACTTCCAACATATGGTGGTTTAAATGAAATTTGGAAGAATTGCCTTTTTTACAAGGACAGAGAACCTGGACCCGATTACTAATAGAAAACTGTGCTATTCTCTTGTAGCAATAAAGAATCATTGATCAGCTAAATGTTTATTCAATTTATTACACCACAAGTTTCTTTTAAGTGCTTCCTTCCCAATTATTTATGCCTCAAATTCAATTCTCAGACAATTAATGAGAAACAAGAGAATAAGGGAAATGGTTTCATTCAAAGTCAAGTTCAGTGAATGATATGGGAATTTTGTAATTTAAAGATATTTGAATACCTGAAGATTTATTTTTATGCAATACAGTGTACTAAGGAGATTTTTTACTGAAGTCTTTGAAACAATCTAATATGATTTTTTTCTTGTCAGTTAAATATTACAAGGATTTGATATCTTATAGGGCCACTTCCATCCATTGTTTTTGTCTTGCCTTCTGGAAAATAAGTTGATACCCACATCCCTCATCTTTGTGGCAGTCTCTCAAATATTGGAAAACTGCTATCATGTCTCACCTAGTCCTTCTTTTCATTAGACTAGACACACCCAATTCCTATAACTGTTCTTTGTATGTTTTACCATCTAGCCCCCTAACCTTGAGAGGCATGAAATTGGATTTTTATTATAATATCAACATTTGTTTGAATGAAAGCTTTTCTGAATTCTGGCTTTTTATAGAAAGGAAGTACACATGGATTGTTTGATTATGAACTATCAAATGGCTATCAATGTCTAGTAAAATCATAGAAAGAATTTCTCCAGGATGATCTCTTTACAATCTGGCCCTTTAGGTATCTCCATGACAAATAGATAGCCACTTTAACATCATCCATTTGATGCTGTTAACTCTCTTCTTCACTTTCCTTCTAACTCTGTCCAGATGTGGCTAACACATGAGTTGCAGCCTTATCTGGGGTGGGAAGGATGCCAGAATAACTCAAACCCTTTTTCACCCTTGCTTTAACTACCCAAAGATACTTTTTCCAAAGGCAGCTGGACTTTGCTTTTCCTTGAAAACATTCACTTTTCATCCACGAAGCTTCTTCATTTCTGACTGAAGTCAGAGTCAGAACTGAAGCAGCTTCTTGGATGAGAAGCAAAACATCTTCAAGGGAAAACAAAGTCCAGTTGCCTTTGGAAAAAGCACCTTTGGGACAAGCATGACCTGGATGACTGAGTATCTCCATAGACTTGCTTGGACTATTTCAAAGCATTGTACATGAATGTTTCTTTGAAGACTATTTGGCAACTTCAGACTTGACATGGCTAAGGAACATTCAAATCATCTGGAGGCTGCCAGATATGAGGGTCTGGATTCAGAAACGCAGCCATGAAGTACAGATGTAGAGTGGAGTACAGAGCGGTACCAAAGAAATTTGCAGAAAGCAGTTTGAGATGTGCCTATCAGCCATCTGTGAACTACTTGCCAATATGAACAAAAAAGATAAGCAATTACTGGAGAGAGAAAAGATGGGAGGAAAATTATGTATTACATTCCCAGTGGAAGCTGTTTTCCTGCAACCCTGTCACCCATCCTCCAGCCAAATATATATTTGAAACTAATAAAAAATTTAAAAGCTCAGAATAAATTTCAAGCAAATAAAATATAATCTCAAAATATAGTAACAGAAACACTCATCATAATTAGCCATAGCCACTGACTTCCTCTAAAACTATGTCATGCAGAGCATCTACGATAAAACTTTATCTGGCTTAATTTCAATAATGTTAATCATTTAAAATGAATTTTGATAACAAAAGGTAAAGAATAGAATAGAAGAACTTGAAAGCAGTTGAGTTGTTTCAGCAACTTTATTAGTCAATTATCATCACTCAAAATTCACATGGAATGAAGCTAAGCTACAGCACATAAAAATGACTTCCAAGATACGTTATTTCATTCTGCCTATAAGCTGTAAAAAAAAAAGCACCAGCATCAGGATACCTCATTGTTTTTCATCATCATATGCTCCTTGGTGTTCATGGAAGGTCTCAGAATAATAATATAGCATTTGGGGACAAAGATGCAGCCTAGTAAACCCAAGCTGGAGGCCAGGATGGAGAAGATCTGCACAGCCACCATGTATTTTCCTTTGGTGCTCAGGTAGGTAGGGACAAAGGAGATCCAAACACTACAGAAAACCAACATGCTGAAGGTGATCAACTTGGCTTCATTGAAGGTCCCTGGCAGCTTTCGGGCAAGGAAAGCCACCAAGAAGCAGATGGCAGCCAGAAAGCCCATGTAGCCAAGGGCAGAGTAGAACATGGTGACTGAGCCTTCATTGCACTGCATCAAGATATGTCTTGGTTGCGAATGAAAGTCAGAATCTGGGAATGGGGGGAAGATTCCCAGCCATATGAAACAGATGCATACCTGAACACCAGAGCACAATAAGACAATAGAGTTGGCCAGACTCCTCCGAAGCCACTTCCTCATCCTACTACCTGGCTTTGTGGCAAGGAATGCTACCACCACCATGACAGTCTTGGCCAGCAAGGAAGACACAGCGACAGAAAAAACAACACTGAAAATGGTTTGTCGAACAAAACAAGTCACTTTCTTGGGATGACCAATAAATAGAAGGGATGTCAAGAAGGAAAAGAGGAGGGATACCAGGAGAATATAAGTGAGGTCCCGGTTGTTAGCTCTGACTATGGGAGTTTCTCGGTGTTTAATGAAGATTCCCAGGACAAAAATAGTGATAAGGGACAAAGCAAGAGCGAAGAAAGCCAGGATGAGACCCAAAATTTCTTCATAAGACAAAAAGCTTATATTTTTGGGGACACACTGATTTCGTTTCTCATTGGAATACTGGTCATCTGGACACTTGCTGCAATGGGCTGCATCTGAAAAACATTGGCTAGCATGAATCTTTTTCTGCAGCTGTAGAATCATGAAAAAAATACTACTACAATACATACAATATGTTTTTAAATGTGCTGGAGTGAGAGAGGATATTGAAGAAGGTTGAGAACATATTAGAAAATACTTTCCCACTGTACTTAGTTATCATTTCACACCATGTTGGATGATGTGAACACATATTCACGAAAGATAAATGAACAAGTAATACTGAAGAAATCGTATGGAACATAATTTTGAATATCACCTGAAATGTAAAAGAGTTATGCAACATTGTGTTTTGAATTCTACAGGAGGCATCTGATGAGCAGAAATCTGGAGCTTTAAACGGCTTAATTACTGTTAGGATGTTGTTATATCATTGCCTTCCATATATTATAATGGAAAGGGATGATTTTGGGGTACTTATATTAAATTTTCTCATTGGATTGTTCCAACAATGCAGCCCCATATAGTACTTTACAGCACTCTCTGGGCAGTTTACAATGTCAGCATATAGCCCCCAACAAATCTGGGCCCCCATTTTACTGACTTCAGAAGATGGAAGGCTGAGTCAACCTCAAGCCCTGACAGGATCAAATTCCTGTCAGTGGGCAGAATTAGCCTGCAATACTGCATTCTAACCACTGAGCCACCAGGGGTCTCTATTTCACATGTGGAAAAATGGTTGGAAGTCTGGACTGAAATGGTATTAATTGAAATCATTCATTAATTTAAGTAAAATACAGATTTGTACTCAATCCATCTTCATTAGGGAGTGTGTCTCTTAGCTCATTAAGTCTGGCCTGTGGCTGGAAAAACAACCCATACTGGTGTTCATTTGCCCACCAGAGAGACTGACATCATGATGATGGTCACATGCCCAAGGAATAATTCAATATTTTTGCCCACATACAGTAGAACTTCTGATCATGAATGCTTCTGACCATGACCAAATCGGGTTCCAACCAAAAAATTCACAAACATTTTGAATCTGGTTGCAAACACATACTCAGGTCGCAATGAAATGCGCCTGCGACTGATTTCCCCTTCTGCACCTATTTTTTGTAAGCACCAAAGTTTGGGTAACAACCAAATTGGGTTCCAACCAAAGTTATGGAATGAATTATGGACATGACCGGAGGTTCTACTGTATATTCAAAGCACCCAACATTAATTAGATATAATCATCAGGGTTTTTGAAAGGCTGAAGAAAAATGTGATCATCAACATTCGTAAGACTTGTCTTCTTTACTGAAACCAGGCAAGAAGACAACAAGTTGAGAGACTGCAGCAACCTTTCATTACTTATTTTAATGGCCCCATTATCGGGCAACATTGGGTGATAGAATAGAATAGAATAGAATAGAATAGAATAGAATAGAATAGAATAGAATAGAATAGAATAGAATAGAATAGA
>JANHFT010081946.1:0-10695 GCA_032467955.1 Pseudoxenodon macrops | reverse complement strand
CACCTCAAAAATAATAAGACCTCCCTGAAAATAAGGCCAAGCACTTATTTTGGGGGTCAAAAGAAAATAAGACCCTGCCTTATTTTCGGGGAAACACGAGTAGCACTGTAATAGTCTACTTTTAAAAAAAATCTTCCAAAGTAATTTATGTACAAGAATAACTTCATTTTGTAGAAAGAACATTTTTGTCTGCTTCAACTTAAATATGTGAGTTCTTTTTTTTTTTTATCAGCCCCCCCCCTTCCAAATAGAGGATCCAATTGTCATGGCTATTTTTTGCAGGCGCCATGGAGAATATAATGTTTCAGGTACAAATCACTGGCACCTTCTTTTTGTGGGGGCATATATCTTTAAATGCTTTATCCCAAATTAAGTCAATGGGAAACAGTATAAGATGTAGGGTAAATAGGAAAGGATGTAGGCTACATTTCCCATAAACAACTTTGAGGTTCAAATGATGCTAGGCAGAAACAGCAGCATAATGGAACTTGTAGAATTTGCATCAGCTGTGAATGATGGGAACTGTAGTGCAGGGCTGGAGGAGCTAAAGATATGTCATAGCTGGGTTTATATGCTGTGCCAAGCGATTATTTGTATTAACCTTAGTCTATTGAATAAACTACATTTGCTGAATGCACACAATAACCAAACCATATAAACTACACTTTAACATCACAAATGTTAGATTCATACAGCCATAAATAATTACATTATGTATTGGTGCTAGGTGTAAACTAGGCTGGTGGCTGAATTATATTTCACTTTATACCATCGTCATTCTATTTTTTCTTTGTTGAACATGCCATTAATAAGTTCACATACAATTCTAACCCACATAACATGGTTTATACACCATGGCTCATTTCACTCAACATACTAAGCCAAAACCAAACAGACCTCAGTATGCATTATTACTGTGTTTGAACCCAGTCACTCTTGGTTAGGTGTCAGTTTTTAAAGAATTATGAAACTACCCTACCAAACCTAAATAATAAACAATCTCCTAAAAAGATCAATGGCATTTTTATTTTAATAGACATGTCTAGGTAGCAGCCAAGGCTCTGCATTTCCTTGAGCTTAAGGTCTGTTTAGCATGGCACCCATAAGCTGCTTGCCTCTCATGATGAAACACCTGGGAAATTAAGCTAGCTTTAGATATTACTGTCTAGATTTAAATCTTGTTCTTCAGCTTTGCCAGCCATGTCAGCCAAGTGCTTTATCTGGATGATGACTACGGTGGACCCTGGTTTGTGGCTCCCCCTGCTCCCCTCCCCCATATCTGCCAAGCAAGTGTCTCTGAGGACATATATATGGCTTCCACCCATAGACTTTGAGTCCCTCTCCCTCACACTCAATCCAGCAAGTATACCCACAGGTGAGGGGGAAAATAAAACACTCCCTTTTACTTGGGCAACAAGGGAAAACTGGCAAAACTGTTATCCATTTACCTGGGTTTATTTAAAAAAAAAAGGCTTGCCATCACTGAACTTGACAAAAAGAGAAAAGGCTGTTCTTTCACCAATCTGCTAGTGTACCTTCACATCCTAGACATACGTTTTTTCAACTTCTACCCTCAAAATGTCGCTATAGGGCACTGCACACCAGAACAACTAGACACAAGAACAGGTTTTTCCCGAATGCCATCACTCTGCTTAACAACTAATTCCCACAACACTGTCAAATAATTTACTGACTGTATTACTATTATTCTTCTCTTCCTTACTAGTATCTATCTCTTCCCACTTATTACTGTAACCATTGTATCTTTCAATTTATATAGTTTTTGTTTGTTTCCTAGTACAATTTGATAGCTTATTAGTAACCTTGACTATCACTAAGTGTTGTATCTTTGTATTCTTGATAAATGTATTTTATTCTCCTTATGTACACTGAGAGCATATACACCAAAGAAAAATTTCTCGTGTGTCCAATCACATTTGGCCAATCAAGAATTCTATTCTATTTGTTAATAAAGTTATTGTCTTTCACTGGTTCACGTGGAGAAGTTCATTCAGAAGCGGGAAAGGCAGCCCAGTGGCCCACAACAAAATGGCTGTGGTGGGCCATCACCAATCATTGGAGAGGAAGGGACATCCCCTCCACAGGATGTAAACAGGAAATTAAATGCAGCAGGGAGATAGGTAAGCATGGCTTGGTCCAGCCAAAGGCACTACTTTTGAAATGGAAGATTATCTTCATATGGGCTGACCACAGACAAGCTTATGAACCCTAATCCCCGCTAATGTCCTCCAGTAAAAGTGAAGACACAGAACTAGGCCAAGTACAGGTAGTCCTCAACTTACAACAGTTCATTTAGTGACCAAAGTTACAACAGCACTGAAAAAAGTGACTTATGCCCTTTTTTCATACTTACAACCATTGCAGCATCCCCATGGTCACATGATCAAAACTCAGGTACTTGACAATTGACTCATTTTTATGACGGTTGTTCAGGGTCATGTGATCACCTTCTATAACCTTCTGACAAGCAAAGTCAACGGGAAAACCTGGTTTCCCCAGTTAAGTTAATAACAACAGTGTTATTAACTTAGAATAGAATAGAATTAGAATAGAATTCTTTATTGGCCAAGTGTGATTGGACACACAAGGAATTTGTCTTTGGTGCATGTGCTCTCAGTGTACATAAAAATACAAGATAAATTTGTCAACTGCAGTGATTCACTTAACTGTGGCAAGGAAGGTCATAAAATGGGACAAAACCTACTTTACAAATGTTTCCTTAGCAACAGAAATTTTGGGCTCAGCTTTGGCCGTAAGTCGAGGACTACCTGTACCACTGAGAGTATTTACTCGGGGAGTCATAAATCATATTCACAACTCTACTAAAGGGATTGAGAATGCAAAAAAACAAAAAAAACAAAACCCGTAATGATAATCACCAAGCGATTCACACCCAACTTAGAATAGTTAAGATTTCATTAGATTGGCAGTCACTCCCAGACCCAGGGGCATTTCTATAAGACATTAATCTCTCCCCGAGCCTAAATTCTAGGAGCAAGACTCTAACGTTGCTGGAGAACATTAGGTAATTGAGATGCCGCGGGGTTAATTTGCCTTATTATTCAAATATATGGAGTAGGCCATTGCAGGGATAAATTAAAACGCTTTGTATTAGCCCCTCATAAGGCTCCACTCCTCTTGCAAGACCCATATTGATCCCCGCCAGCTTTCGCGGTTATCTAAGATCTGCACCACTCCCTAACGCCGCTTATATCGAGAGTGTTGTTTCCACGCTAATTTCCGGCATGGCATCCTTTGCGCATGCTCATTTCCAAGAACGAATGCCCGGTCCTGAAGCCGTGCTGGAAAACCGACTCCCGCCGACTTCCGGAATCCGTTCCTTCGGTCGTTTACAGTTCTCCCAAGTTTGCGGCGGCCTCTGAAAAGCGGGTGTGTGTGTCACGCCGATTCTCCATACGGAGCGTGAAGAAGTAGCTTTTTCACGCGCTTAAGAAGGGCCTGAAGTGCAAATAAATGCCCAGCTTGCTTTTTTCTTGGGTATTGTTTTATTTGATGCAACCCCAAGACGCCGGCAGCCTTCGGCTTTAAGTTGCTAGTGGGAGGGTGGCAAATGTGAGAAGTGCGATTTGCTGCGGTCTATGCTGTTAAGTTTTAAAGAAAAAAGGCGGAAGAACGGGGCAAAAATTTCGGAGGGAAAGGATCATCAAACCCGGGTTTTGCACCAGGGATCTCCAACCTTGGCAACTTTTAAGACGTTGTGGACTTCAACTCCCAGAATTCCTCAGCCAGCTTTGCTAGAATTGGAAGTCCACAAGTTTTACAGTTGCCAAGGTTGGAGACCCCTCTGCGCCTGCAGCTCCCCGGGCCCTCTTTGGGGACGCCTGGTAAACAGTCTGCGGCTGACCTAGGAGAGAGAGTGCGCGGCAAAATAAAACAACTTCTTTCTTTTACCAAGGCGAGTAGAATCAAAGCGAGGAGGAAACGAGGGAGGGAAAGCTGGATTGGAGGGAGGTTGGTAGGTGAATTAGCCTTGATGCACCTTTGGAAGGGAATCTCTTTGGCGATGGCTCCGGAGGGCTCCATGTTTGCAGAGAGGCGCGCCAGATAAATCCACAGGGGGATTTTTTTTCCCCCCGATTTAGCTCCGCAACTCTTTAAAAAGAGTTGCCGGCGAGGCCCAGTTTTTCTTATCCGAACATCAGCGGTTCCAAACCGAGCTTGCTATATGCCAAAAAGAAACGCCTCGTAGAGAAACAATCCAGTTCTAGGTCGCTTTGCTCAAAGAACCCTCACCGAATAGCGCCCTTTAACTGCAGCCAGAGTTGCGTTCGTCCAAGCGGCTCCTTTGTAAGTTAGTCACAGTTTACTGAATCAAATCCATTTTCTGGGTTCATCCCACACATTAAATCAAAAACTCATCTGATCGTTCGGGTCCCAAAACACACTAGGCGGCTAAGGTGGGATTCGCTGGGTTGGGGTTTTTAGAGCCTGGTCTGAATTTGGTCTAGGTTTGTGTGACCCGTTTTTGTAGGACTCGAGCTTTAGATAGGCGAGAACTTGTTTCTTTTAAATGCAGGAAACATTCGCTTGGCTACGTCTGTTACACCTCCGACCAAGCAAATTCTCATGGCTTAAAGCTTCCCCCACCCTCAAATATTTAATATTTCAGGTGGCACAAACCTCTGAAAAAAGCAAAATCTTTAGAACCGGAGGGGGGGATGGTCAAAACAAAGTGGGAGGAAAGAAGGGATAAACAAACACACAGCTACTGAAACTTTTCGGTTCAGATGGAAATCATTAGTTCCAGCCAGTAACGGGCAGCTCCCTAGAAAGTCTACTGGTCCGAACGTAGAATCCGGTAGAAAGGACCACAGAAAACACCCTTTTCAGAATAGTCTTCTCGCTCCAATTCATGAGATGCTCCCTCTAGCAGAGGCTTCTTTCTTTCTTTTTTTCTTTTTCTTTCTTTCTTTCTTTCTTTCTTTCTTTCTTTCTTTCTTTCTTTCTTTCTTTCTTTCTAAACATGTACTTCAGATTTTGAAGGCCATGTCTTTAGTTGAGCCGACTGAGGCTGATTCTGAACAACAAAAAGGGAGATGACAAAATCCAGCCCCTTGGAGGTCGGTGTCTGTATGGCGGCTGATCTCAAACGCAACTGACTGCGGTTCCTGGGTCCGCCGACCGCCCCGTCCGTGTACAAAGCTTGTCCCAACGTATGAAGACCCTCTGCCTAAGACGCAGAGGAGCGTTCCCAAGTTCGAAAATGTTCCACCATGGCATCTCTCTTTAAAGACACGTGGAAAACCGAGATGGTGTTTGTTTGAATGTAGCGCTTTATACTTCCCTTTAAACCCAAAGAATCCCACTGAAACAAATTAAGAACGGGAGCTCTGATTGATATTGACCAAATTGATTGGATTCCAGTCCAAATTAATTGGATTCAAATCCAAATCGCTTACAGTATAAGGTGGCTAAGAAAGGGAGCCCGATCCAGTTTGAATGCGTAGTTTTAGGTGGCCGGACATCAGTATTAAGCAGCAGGGTGAGAGCCTCATGGCAGCAGCAAAAACAAATTTGATTGCACTGATATCAAGAAGAAAAAGCTGCGATTTACCATTTGGTGCGGATCTTGTGGTATCTTTACTCAAAAGCAAATGCCAATACTTTCAGGACAGAGCTTGCTTTTAAGGGAATGGTCGCCGAATGTCTGGCGACACATAAATAATAAGTATTATTATTGTCTTCTGTATTTATTATAAGACTGTCCCCAAAGACTTACTTCTAACGATATGAACCAGGGGAGAACATTCTGAAGAGCTCAGAAAGGCCCTGTACAAATCATGGGAGTTTTAGGCAGGGTTTCAAATAGGGTCGAAAAGTCAAATTCTCCGATTAAACAGAAGGGGGATTCCCATTAAACGCGCCTTCTAATACTGTACCCCTATTTTCTATCCAAGACCCCCAGGAATCCTTCGGGTGCATATCTTCCTCCTCACTCCTGACCTCCAAAGATTGTGTTACCAAAGTTAATACTTATGTAACAGAAACCGTGCAGACTGGGGAGAGGGGAGTGGAGGTTGTAGACCGTAAGGGAAATTACTCACATGACTAGAGAGGAAGCATATCTAGTACTTTTCATTTTAATTAAACGTAAATAAATTTGCATCCTGGTTTATGCCCTAGTTCTTTTTTTTTTTAAATCGGGGTTGCAGCCTCGGTGTCACTTTTCGTGGTCTCCTGACTTGACTAGTTAGACCAATGTCCCTGTAATCTTAGCTATTGGCTCTTATGAGCTACCCTGCAAGTCAGTTCTGAGTAAGGACGCTTCTCTACCGTCCCTTATTCAGATGAAAGGGACCCTCTGGTCAAGGAAAGGCAGCTGGGCTTTGGGTCGATGCCTGCGTCCCTCTCCAAAACGGAACCATTTTGTTAAGGACCACCCTGCTTGGAGGACTCGGAGATGGGTTGACTCCTACTGGGGAGGAAAATCCCTTTTGCTCTACTTTTTCGATAGCCAACCTGTGCGCCCGCATTACTGCCTTCTGGGTGGTGGTCGTAGGAGTTAAAAGGTGGTGTCTCACCAAGACCAAGTCAGCTCAGGCAGCCCTCCTCTTCCTCCTCCTCCTCCACCCAAAAAAATAAGCAGCCTCAAGTCCATCTAGGGCAGTGTTTCTCAACCTTGGCAATTTTAAGATATCTGGACTTCAACTCCCAGAATTGGCTGGGGGAATTCTGGGAATTTGAAGTCCAAACATCTTAAAATTGCCAAGGTTGAGAAACACTGATCTAGGGAAACGCTCAGCGTGAATTCGATCCTAATGCTTTGAATCCGAACCCAGTCTAACTTCGTGCTTTAAAATTCGGCTTTCGGATCATTTATGCTCGCGCTAACTCTACCCATCGATCTCCTTTCAAAGCTCCAGGTTTGGGGTAGGGAATCCCATGACACACACCTCGGGATCCCCTGGATCGATTTCCAGATCCATGAACTAAAAACAATGCCGCTTCTCCTCTCCTCCCCCCCAATCCCACCCCACTCCCCGTATTTCCAGTTTTCGAAATCTCTAACTTCAAGTCTGCTTATTAACAATCCGGGAGACATACGTGACGTTTAACAGTTGAACGTCGCTTTCCGTAACCTTCCCAACGGAAGGCTGCACCCACGTAAACCAAGGTGGCTAGGAAATGATCGCCCTGAAGAAGCTTCTGCTCTCCTGGGTCGCAGGGGATAAGAATCCGGGCCCGAAAGTTCCGCATCTGGTCAAATTATTTGTCGGCTGGGAAGGTGCCCCGGCTGGCTACGTGCAGGAAGAGGCGCTGGGTTAAAATCTGCAGTGTTTGGCGGGGAACCAGCTTTGCTGCTTGCAAACAGAAACCTTTCTCGTCTGAATCTCGATAGCCACCTGCGATTCCTTCCCCCCCCCCCATCACTACTACGGCGTTCCATATTTGACTTGGTCCGCATTCTGGTGCGTTTTTTTCTTTCAAGAGCAAAGTCCTCCCAAAGAAGAATGCAAAGGCCCAGCAAGCTTTGCCATTCTAACCCGTTTGGCTGCAAAGCCCATCAGCGGTAGAGAAAAGTGGACCTTGGTGTTTCAGCAACTGCATCTAAAGTTTTACAACCCTCTTTTCTAAAATGTGCAAGATCGACAGGTGTTAAGTGGTGGCTTCTACGGTAGTTAGGACCCTATTCTATCGGCCTCCACTTCCCAAAATCGTGCCGCTTTTCTGGGAATGTGGGGCTATTGATTTAGATGAGTCGTTGTCCCCCTCCCGTATTGGAGCACGTGCACCAAAGACAAATTCCTTGTGTGTCCAATCACACTTGGCCAATAAAGAATTCTATTCTATTCTATTCTAATCGACTTTTGCATATTTGTCCAACTGTCCAACACAGTATTGCAGCACACTTTCTCGAGAGAAACCTCTAACTGTATTTTTGGTCAGCAACTGCGGACTGCAGTGCAGAAACTAAACCCAATCAATCAAGCGGATAATATATATATATATATTTTATTAGCCCCAGATGTTGGTGGGAGCTGGTACTGTGCTTTTGGTTTTTGACCAAAATTTAGCTCATTAGAAAAGTATCTTTGCCTTTAGTTACTGGATAGGAGGGAACCAACAATGAAAGTCGCCAGGGACCTGGATACCTTTGTGTCAAATTCATCTCTTTTTCAGGTAAGGTTTTGTACAAGAACTGACATTTGCCCCCTCTGAATGTGTGAAGGGCTTTCTGAATTGCACTGGGCTTCCTGAAAATCAAAGGGCAACCCTCCAACCTCTTATTATTTACATGCGTAAAGCACATTTTTGGCTGCGGAGCAGTTGATGTAGCCTGATAGTACTGTGCAAAGTTTTATCTTCCTGACTGCACCTGGTTTTTCTACATCAGTTTTAAAAAGTTTTTCCTATCAATTTCACAGAGGAGAGAGAATGGGGAGAGGAGAGAGAGACTCAGACTTTACCAAAACAGTAGTCCTCACCAGCAACTCCTGGAAAACAACTACAAGTACTACAAGATTCAAAGACGTAGGGGCTGCTCCCCCTCCCAAAAAAAAATAAGCTGGCACAACTCTGGAAACTTTCCTTACCTGGCTTTTTTTTTGGTACAGCTCTTACTTTAGAAGTCTAACCGAGATGAAAATAAGCTATTTCCGAAACATAGGCCGAAATGAACTCCAGAGAAATCCTTCTCATCAGGTCGCACTTTCCAATAAGGACATCCAGGGCAGGAGTAAATACACATGGAAGAGGCTTGGAAACCTGCAGAATAGCAATTCCACCTTGTCTGGAACTGCTTCTGTTTGACCCCTTGGATGTTTGGAATAATTCAGACTTCCTTAAAACAACAGCGCCTTAATCCAGTTGTGTCGCTAAGTGACTTTTTTCCGCCTCCAATTTTTTTCAGCATAAAACTCTCCTTGTTCTGCAATATTTAGGAGAGGGTTCTTCTTACTGCCTTCAGGAGACGTGGCACCTTATGACGTCTTGAGGGGGGGGTCTGGGGTGCCTTTCTCTCTTTCTGGCAGAATCTCAGAATCCCAGACATTAGATCTTGGAAGAAAACACATCTAGCGAACCAAGCGTTGAGGGACGATTTTGGACAAAATAGTCTCCCAGAAGATAATTTAGATCTGGGACCATCTAGGTGCACACTGAAAGTAAACCAAAGGACTCAGAAAGGAAGGCCCAAAGTCTAAACTCTACCACCAGTGATTCTGGTTGCAGTCTTAAAATCTTAAAATCAATTAGCCCAGGCAGGGTTCCTGTCAGTGGGAAGATCCCAGGCTCTTGCTTTGGCATTAGAAGGACAAGTTCAGCCAAAAGGAAAAGAAATAGGAAAAGAAAAGGCATGCGCGCGGGGAAGGGGGAAGAAATACATAGTTTTCCTATAGAGCCTGAGTACTTGCATTGTTTCTTAGAAATGAATAGAACTTGTTTGGGTTGATAGTATAGAAATTTGGGGATTCTTGACCCATTATCACTTGATCTAATATCTAGAAGCCCCACCAACCTTCCTATTGACAAGGAAGGAAGCAATGAAATTGCATCCGGACAGATAAGCAGCTATATGGTCAAACTTTAAACAGTAATGAAACTCCTGGGGTTTATTTTCAAAGAAAGTGTTTTTAAAGAATGAAGTTATATAAAAACAAAGTCCAGTGACCACTTATTCAAATATACACCTCGCTGCCCACTAAACTGACGTCTAAGAAAAACTCAAGGCAATTTGCCACTGAAAAACAAAAGCCAGTTGAAGATTTAGGAGTGAGCTCTAGACACCATTCAATGGTGATCATCACTCCGGATTAAAATGTATAAGCGATGAGTGGAGGGCACCCCACCTCCCAAGCCCCTCCTGTGAGGGACACACTATTCCATCCAGAGCTGGAGGCCTCTTTGCCTAATTTTAAAAGCAGCATGCATACACCGACACTGAAGTGACATTCAATACTATTTAGATATAGATACAAAGATATTAAAGTATTTTTTTTTGCTTATTGTATTGGCAATTGGCTAAATAAGGGTTTTTCAAACATACACACCAGCACTTGTGACATCTTGGCTGGTGGCGATCGATTTGTTGTAGATTTTGGGGCATTATTTTCCCTCTGACTAAACCCGCTGTTACAATTAAAATGAAGTTTGAAAGGCTACGTTCTTTATAGATCCTTAGTGCAGGGCAGGTCCGTTGATCTGCATGGGTTTTACTCCTGAGCCGGCAAGGACAGCTTGAACGGGCAAATTAGACAGCCCTTGTCTTTTGTGCTCCTGTCTTTTGTGATGTTAAACTAGGAAATTAGAGACAGAGATAAAAGGAACAACGCCAGTTGGCTTCCCTTCAAGGAAGCTCTTTCTAATACTCCACTCCCGTTCATTCAAAACTTAACTTCTAGATCAACTAGACGAGTTTTCCGAAGACGTGGCTTGAAATCCAAGTCGAATCAGGGATATTTATCTTGGCCGCAGCCCGATTTTGCGCTCGAATATAACAAACTTGGTCCCTGTGGTAACTGATTTCCCCCCTGGGCATCCCCCCCTCCCTAGGCTAACTTTTCCAAAACTTTAAAAAAAGAAAGAAAGAAAGGAAAAGGAAAAAAAAAGTTTCAGTGCAGACGGAGAAGCCCTGCCTTTCCCTTCCTCTGTACCGTTCCCAGGCTGCGGGTGCCTTTCTTACTCGCAGCCCCAAAACCCCGAGGAAGGGAAGAG
>JANHFT010081710.1:0-10705 GCA_032467955.1 Pseudoxenodon macrops | reverse complement strand
ACTTCAGTTAAATGGGTCAGAGCATTATCTTACATTAGACCTATCTGATACGAGAGGTGTGAATTGAAAGCCTTTGGCCTCCTTTCTCTGGCAAGGTCTGGACTGCTTAAAACATCTCAGACCATGGACCTCACTTTCAGGAGGCCTTGTCCTCAACCAGGACAGCATGAATTTTAATTCCAAAACTTATTTCCCACTGGGATCAAGAGGGTATCCATCACATCTTGATTCAATGTTGATAAAAAAGATAAATCAGCCATCAACATACACTGTTAAATAACATCTACATACCATTCAAAAGAGACAATCAAAAACCAAAAAAGGAAACAAAAATACCAAAATACCTCCTCACAGCAAACAATACCCAGATGAGTAGAGATTAATTAATATCAATATTAATATTAGACCAATAATCAAGGAGAAAATCATACTACAGTCAAAGATCTATCAGCTATGACAAACAAGCTAACAGTAAAAAATAGCCTAACCAAGGACTTCCAAGATCACTCCCACCAACATTGACAGGGCAAGCTACTGGAATATAAATTGAGAGCAAAGTCCACTCCCTTCCACTACTTATGATATTACCTACCGTGATTTGGATAATGAAATGTTTGCATAAAAATAACCAAGCTCAGAGAGCACCAAGATCTCCTACTTTTCACCAGATTCAATCCAAACCTAAACCTGGGCACTAATCAACAGAATAGCCTTCTTCTTTGCTACCTGAGCAAAGAACAAGCAAACTTGAGGTTATCAGCACCAAACTCCCCAGCACTTGAGGACTTCTCTCACTAGTTTTATGGAAAAACAAGGACATAATGACATCTGTCCTAAAGAATAGTCATCCAGCATCCCATGTTGGACATGACTGAATCAGCTTAAAACAGTGTTCCATAATATAGCATCTGAAGGATGCCTTTGTGAATAGTCCTGAAGGTTCCTAAGCTATATCAGAAATCTGTAAAGGTTCTACATTCAGTTCTCAGTGAAGGTCATCCATCTTAGTGGCATTTGAAATGAGCTCTAAGTCTTTGGATAAATAGAGAAAAGACCCCCATATTTCACCCACCTTGTTGAGCAGCTTTAGCCAAGAAGGAGCATCTTGGTTGACAATAAGTCTCTGTCTTTCAAAACTCCCTAGTTGCTGTTTGATGGGCTCCTTCTTGGGGAGAAATACCCAGCTCCAGATGTTCAAATCTGCCCCTACATCTCCATTTTGGTCCAAGTACAGTTTCAGCAGGGAAAGATTGTACAATTCATTTTTCTCCAGAAAGGGATGGAACTATAATAATGGAAAAATACAAGAATTTTAAGAGCGGTAACACTGGTTTCTTATCCCACATAGCCTTTTCACATTTAGAACTTTCTTCTACAGTTTGTTTAACTTGCAAATACATTGAGCTGAGAATTTTTTTTGTTAATATTAGTTTCAAAAGTGAAAAACAAAGAATCATATAAAAATCATGGTTTTGTCAAGATGAAAGTTATCAAGTTAATCTTATTACAGGTAGATCAGACTGGAAACATGATCATATGAAATGATTCCCCTTTATTGTAAGGCAACATTAAGAGGACCTAGCAAATCTGAAAATACAAATCTGCCATCTACTCTTTATGAACTTAAAATTTAGAGAGGATCCTACATTAATTTCTTTCTCTGTCCATTATGCAGCTGTGCCTTCCACTCCTTATATGATTCTTCTGTAGGGAGCATTTCTTTTCTCAGTCTCTGAAGGTCATTCCAACATTTCATTACATTTTTTCATAGATTGTGGCAGTGCTGGTTACATCGCTTAATTTCAAGAAAGTATTAACAAACTACTTCCTGATGTGATGATTAGGAACCTAGTTTACTTAGAGCTGGCTGGTATGATAATTAAGTAGATAAAACTGTCTTTAACATTGTACTCAAATATTTTTAAGTGTTTCTAATAAAAGCAATTATGAATAATAATCCAATCATCTAGATGAACATTAATACAAAGAGTTAAAGCATGATTTTGTGATGCAACATTTATACTAAACTGTTTTGATCAAAAAATTTTTTAATACCAAGCTTCCAGAAAAATATTTATGAGTTTTCTGTTGTTACAGCCTCAAACCCTCACAGCTTCAATCTCAAACTGTCTACCATGGACCTCACCTCGTTCTTAAGAGGTCCGTAAAGGGGGCATGCATAAGCGCTCCAGCATGCCTACCATTTTTGTCTTGCTATCCCATTTATCTGGATTTACTTCCTTTGTTCATCGTTATGTTCATACCTATACTTGTTATCTTGTACATGTTTGACAAACAAACAAATAAATAAAATTAATTAATTAATTTGACGATAATGTCATTAATGATGCAGGAAGGAGGATGGTGGACAGCAAACGTGGTAGGAATATTTGTAAAAATGATTTTAAAACTGTTGTAGATTGGAAACTGAATGTAAGTAGACAGTGTGAAGCTCATGAGGAAAAAATCAAATGTATCCACTAGAAACTCAGGAAGCGAACATTATGGTTTGGGGAGACCACAATTCAAATACAAGTTCTGAGAAGACGCTGCACAAAAACAGGATCAGCTTTTAAAAAGTCAAGGAAGAGATCAAAGGAGCTGCTCTTAGCTTTGAGGAGAAGAGTCATGTTCTCTATGGAAGTTGAAAACCAGAAGGAGTCTCGGAGCATCTTTCCCAACTAATATAATCTCTTACTTAGAGAAGTGGGGGGGGAGGATGCAGCACTCTTCCAATACTTGAAAATGTTACATAAAAGCTGAAACTCTCTTCACTATAACTTCAAAGTGTCAGATGTGGTAAAATGAATTCAGTTACAAGAAAGGGGATTCTGGCTAAATGAGAGGCAAAACACCTGAAAGAAGGAGCAGACAGTGAAACAGAAAAAGTCAGTCTCCCATTCACTTTCTTAATGCAAACACTGAGTAGCCATTAGTGAGATAGGATTCCTGCAGAGAAGGGGGGTTGGGCTAAATCAGGGGTTGGCAACTTTAAACACTCAAAGAGCCACCAAGGTCCTAACTGGAAGCCCCCCATTCAATTCTGTAGCCAATTCCCCCACCATAGAGTCTCCTCCTAGCACTGCATCCTTTTTCTTCTACCTGTCCTAATTGAAAGCCCTATCAATTGTGGAGCCGACAGGGAACCACAGCAGAGGGATAAAAGAGCCACATGTGGCTCCAGAGCCACTGGATGCTGTCCCTTTGGCTAGATGCTCTCAGAGTCTTCTTTAAATTTATAAAGGAACAATTCTATGATGCTAACCCAGCGGTGGGTTTCACATATTCTTGCCACTGGTTCGCCGCGCATGCACACTCCCTTCACTTGCACATGTGCACCTTCCATGCATGCGCACAGCCTTCCACATGCTCGCTGTGCGCACACCTTCTGCACATGAGCCCAGCCTTCTATGCATTTTGCTCGCATGTGCATCTTCTGCGCATGCACCCAGCCTCCAAAACTTGATTAAATAGGAAGACATTATATCCAGGTAGGTGGGTGGGTGTGGGCCCACCCGGAGTCACAGCTACTGGTTCACCTGAACTGGTCTAAACTGGCTGAATACCACCTCTGTGCTAACCACAAATCCATACATACAAGAATTTATTCATAAATCACATAGCCTTTTAAAAATTATTAATATGAAAATATATCTGTGAAGTTGACTGCTCTTTGGAACATTATGCCCATAGGCATTATATTGGGTAAAGCTGCTGCCCTATTGTAGTACAAGGAGGTTGAGATGGTTCTCCTCCTTCTCCTTTAGATCCCTTCTTCAAGATACCAATTCCGCTGGATCCACGTCAGAACACCAGAACATCAGAACACCATACCTGCCAGGGCTGCAGCTTTGGAGTCCCCAACGTCTTTGTGCCATCCTGCCTTCTCCTCCTGGATCTGGAGGAATATGCAGCATTCAAGGCATGAGCCAGAGTCTTAATGACACTGTAAACATGACGTTGATTTCGAATCCGAATACTGTTTCCTTTCCCTTGGGTCTCCAGTGGTGCTTTCTGGGTGCATCTTGTCCAGCCTTTGACAGAAAAGTTGTGCTTTGCAAGAGAACAGCGGAAAGAGTTATCTTCAGGTTGAAGTTTCAGAAGTAGATTTGGATCTGAGGCATTATCTTTTGGACTCCTTTTGTCCTGAAAAACAAAGGTCCAAATACTATGGACATGTTTGTAAAACCTGTGCCTTTTCAGTGCCAATTCCTTATAGGTTGAGATGATCCAGACTTTCCCTTGAATGGGTCCTGTTAAACCTTCAAGGGTTAAAAGGACAGGGGAAATTCTGTCAATTATATTTCCATATTTTACAAAGTAAACAAACACATTGACTTGTCTCCACTTAGAGATGGCAGCCCTGAGGGCTGATGTAGCTGTAATTGTTGAGAATCGTTGTGATATAACAACACAAATTCTATTTCTGACAAGCATAGAAGCCAAAGTCCTCATGAAATTCTCTCCGTTGTCTGTGTCTGGAGCAAAGAGTCCAATCAAGGTCCATCTGAAATGGAGGAGCACGTGGACAATTGCTGGGTACTGGATCCCTTCTTTGGGGGCCATTTGGTACAAAAAGGGGAACTGATTTTTATCACTCAGAGCCTCTGAAACAAATCCATAACTGATCTGAAAAAGCAATGAAGAATGCTGTGTTATATTTTGGGTTGCTTCAAGTGCAAAATATTAGCTTTCAATAAATCAAACTTGGTTCTGATGAACGTATTAGAATGTTTAATTCTTGATTGGCCATTAGGCCCTATTATGATTCAATATATAAAATGTAGAACATTAATAAAACTGTATATAAAAATGAAATTGAAGTAGCAAAATAAGTAAAAAAGAATAAAGAATGCAAATCACATTTTTGTATCACATCTACAATATGTTGCAGACACCCTATGGTGATCTCCATTGAAATATTTTGTTAAAATAAAAGTAATTTATGAATATGTTATTTTTAAATATCAGGATCCCAATAGGTCATTCATTTAATGGGTGGTTGAAGGTACTGATATCTTTTTTATAAAATTGACATTCCAATAACAGATTTGTTATATCTTCTACCTCTGCAGATCTGCCAATACAAATCTGTTCAGTATAAGGAAGTTGTTTAAAACTTAAAATATATTTAACATGGTGCCCAACTGTTCAATTCTTCCTAGAGTAAATACTACTCTGGCATGTTTGGGCATATCTGTGTTTTGACAATACTTGGCAATTTTTATGGTAGATTTGTAGTGCTCATTTATTTCAGTGCCAACCTGACTCAGGAATCAAAGCTTCACATGGCTGGAAAGGACCTTGGATCACTTCTAGATCAATCCCATGCTGAAGGCAGGATACCTTATACCATTTGAGGCAAATGGTCATCCAATCTTTAATTAAAAACTTCCAGTGATGGAGCATTCACAATTCTGGGAGGCAAGCTTTTCCATTGATTAATTATTCCATCAGGAAATTACTCCTTTGTTCTGGGTTAGATCTCTCTTTAACATCAACTGCTTCTTGTCCAACCCTCAGATATTTTGGAGAATAAGTTGACCCCTTCTTTTTTTGTGTCAGCTCCTCAGGTACTGGAAGACAGCTGCTATCATGTCCCCCCCCTAATCCTTCCCTTCGTAAGGCTAGACATACATAGTTCCCTTAATTGTTCATCATACAATTTAACCTCTAAACCTCTCACCATCGTTTCTGCTCTTCTCTGCACTCTTTCTAAGATCTCCACATCTTTGTTTGGATCATGGTGACCAGAATTGGATGGGGCAGGCTGGTTATAGCTCTCTCTGCTTCAATATTCTACATTCTTTGAACAGCAATATTTTTGGCTTGTTCTCCAGGTGTAAAAGAGGGAGGGAGACCACAGCTCCTAATGTAATTTGTCTGTTGTACAATCCAACTGATTAATTGAAACTTTGTCTCTTCTAACAGACAATTTTTAAAAAGTCTTCAAATTATTTTTATGCCAAACAAATTATTTTTATGCCAAACATTATATGTCCTGATTTTTAGGCAAAGAACAAATTGCATAAATTCCCAATTCAGCTCTGAGGGCAGCTGCTAAATTCCTATTATCCTCGCGTGAGATACTGTGATTGGATTCGCCCCCCCCTGCAGCGATATTTGTTTAAAGCCCACAACTTCACTCCAGGTAAGAGCATGGGGGTAATTTTGACTTTATTAAATTTAGAATAGAGGTAAAGAAACTGGATAATTAAGATTTTTTTTAAAAAAGTTAAGCATCACATTCACTCTTGCTGTTGCTCTAATTCAGGGGTGGGTTCTAAACTTACCTTGCCGGTGGTTCGCTGCCTCCTATGCCACGTGGGTGCGTCTCATGCACATGCTCGTGTACCCCATGTGCGTGTGCATGCGCAGTAAAAAAACACCTGAATTTTTTTTAAAGGCCCAAAATAAGATGGTAACGCAAGCGCAGTGCCAGAAATTCGGCTTCTGCGCATGTGCAGAAGGAAAAAAAGTCCAAATTTTTTTTTTTAAAGAAAGAAGCTGAAAGTAGGATAGCGACGCATGCGCAGTGCTGGGAACTCGGTTTCTGTGCATGCGCAGAAGAAAAAAAATCCCCAAAAAAGATGTCGGTGCCCACGGAGCAACAGAACTGGCTCTGTGACATCACCAGCGGCCTACTGCCTACTCGGTAGAACCGATCAGAACCGATAGGAACCCACCTCTGCTCTAATTAAGTGAGTTTGAGGATGAGGGAGCCAAGATCCAGTCTCAGAGAAAACTACCCCTGGGTAAGAAAAGGTATTCACTCACTGTATTAGCTCACCATTGTATAGCTATCTGTCTATGATATCATATACCCAAACCCTTTTAATTACTTTTTTATATGTGGGAACAACTATTGACTCATCCACCCAACTAGGATATGGCAGATATATTTATAAATGGACCTGTCAATAGAGAGACCTATTAGTTGGGATATTTCTTGAAGAGTTCAGCTAGTAGAAAGTTATCCCTGGGAACCTTATTGCTCTTCAAGAGTTTTATGATGAATGTCATCATGAACAAATAGGGTAAAATTAGTTAATATGTTAGCTAATATATTTGTAGTTTTGTAATAAAATGAATAATCATTGTTAGGGGTCACTATAAGTCCATAAGGCATGTTTTATCAATTTCAAGTAAAATAATCTATTGAGATTCTTTTCATGAATCTAGGACTTTTTTACTATTGAAAATATCATTATTTTGACTAAGACCATGTACAAAAGACCCTAAAAATATGAGCTTCCCATCATTGCCGGATTTCAAAAAGAACCATTAGAATTAGATAAAATCCTATAGAAGAAAAATTAATTAAAAAAATTTATAACCACCTATTACAATACAAGATGGAGGAGGAAGTAGTGAAAGAAACCATGATAGCATGGTCCCAAAATTTTGGATACAATATAGAATCAGAGAAATGGGAGGACCTTTGGTAAAAAAAAAATCAAATTGATTATGTCAATATCTTATAAAGAGAATTTATATAAGATTTTCTGTAGATGGCATCTTCCATCAGCGAGATTGGCCAGGATGTTCCCAAACACATCACCTGATTGTTGGAAATGTAACCAAACACAAGGTACATATGTGGTGGACGTGCACATCAGTGAAAAAAATATTGGGTTACAATAAAAAAAATGGCTTGGGGAGATAATTGAACAACAAATAGACCTGAAGACAGAACTCTTTTTATTAGGTATACTCCCTGGAAACTACGACAAAAAACGCAATATTTAATATTACACATCAGAATCACAGTTAGAATTATATACACACAAAATTGAAAAAGCAATATCATTCAAATGCTATGAAAATATGATAAGAAATTTTTTAGAGTGTGCGGAAAGTGATAATTTAATGAAAAAAATAAAAGATGAAGAAGAAACAGAGTACTATTTAATATGGAATAAATGGTATAAATGGCTAGAGGTCAGGAGTAAGACAAGAGAAAGTATGAAACAAAGGAAATACTGCATTTAGAAATGAATATCAAAATGGTACAAACATATATTATATATAACTCCTGTAAGGAAACTAGTATATAAATATAAAATATCAGCATGTATAATATGTATAGAACAAAGAAACCACATGTATAAATGTATCGATGTGACAGGGGACGAAGGTAAAAATGCAGATGTATACCAATACAGAAATGTTGTAAAAAGATAACTTTTTGTTTTTTGTTTAAAAAAAATAAAAAAATAAAAGAAGAAAATATCAATATTTGGACTAAGACCATGTACAAAAGACCCTAAAAATATGAGCTTCCCATCATTGCTGCTCCTTCCTTTTGAAGCATTTGATTGGAAACAGAGCATCTCCTCGCCTTCATGGGTATTCAACACATACTTCCAAAACAACGGGGATGATATCATGAGAACATAGTTCTGCTTTGATCCTTACCTTCTCCCCACTGTGCATTCCAAACGATACCTATGACACCTATAACTGCCTTTGTGAAAAGCAGCTCAATAAAAAGACACAATTGATGGCACATCACAACCCCACTCATTTTAGCTAATAAAAGTAATAAACATTACAAACCTGTGGGACTTTGTAAGTGCCTACTAATGTTGACATTTGGATAGAGATGTCTCTGTCAGCTCCATCCAGAAGAGCCAGAATGTTGTTCTTCCTTCCACAGCTATAGTTGGGAACATTGTCTTCTCCAGTAGAGAGCATGTCCAGCAAGGCCTCTGAAGTGCGAAGGGTGCTCAAATAGTTGTCATGGATGTTGTATCCCAATGTGAGATTGTGCAGGAACTGGGAATTGTTGTTGATCATTTGAATGGCAAAAATAAAGGATAGGATTCTTGATGGATCAAAAGATAACCTACTGTAAAAATAAATTCATGTTACTATCACCAACAGGATGATGTATGTTGATTGTGTGTGTGTGTATGTGTGTTGATGCTGATGTACATACATTCCTGTTAGTCTCCAGAAGTCTATTGAGTCTTAAGCCAATACTGAGCCACACCCAGAGGCAAATAATAGTCAGCCATCACCATTTCGTTTTCATGATTGTTGAGAAGACGGGATGGAAATAATTTTTCACCAGGCTTAATAGTCACAAATATATCAATATTTATAATAGTGCTAATTTTCATTTGTCCAATAACCACAATTCAAAATGATTCAGTCATTAAACTTGAACTTCCATGGAAGTCAGAATATGGGTGAAAAAGTGATCCAGCAAATAAATTCTAAAAAAACAAGTCATTCTCTATTTCTATAAGGAGGAGAATTTAACATGGACTGAGGTGGGGAGAAAAAGTACAACCTTTTAAATAACATCAACTAAAAATCAGTATTCAAATAATGCATTCAAGACTGGAGGAAGAGGGGAAGATCTCTGAATTTTGGCATCTCTCTTTCTCATGTTCCTTTAATATTTCTTCTGCCCCAGCCTTGGAATTAAGTCTCTCAAACAAAATAGGACATCAAAATGATCTAAAACTTACACATGTCCTGCAACATAGGAATAAGTGAAATAAGAAGAAAGGAAGAAGTGTCTTAGCAGTGCAAATGGAGAAAATGCAACTTCATCACACTGAATAACTTACGTATGAGAAGAAATAAAATGAGACCCATTGAATTGTAACTGCGGAAGTGAAGCTTTGCTTGCAGTGATAATCACGCTAAGGAGATGGTCTCCTGGCTTGTAAAGTTTCAATAGGTTTTCCCTGTCTTGCCACTTTAAAATTGGAGGGCATTTGGTTCTGAGCCTCCCAGAATTTCTCCAAGTCAGCACAAGCAACAGTATCAGAAGCAGAAACATGAGGTCCATTCCTCCTTGGGTTCAAATCAGGTCAGCCACTTCTCTGTTTCTAAAGAAGAAAATAGAAAAATTCAAAACTCTCTTACAAAGTGGAAACGCCAATGCCTTGCCTGACTCAGACAGCAACAAACTATGGTTCAGCTAGAAAAGAGAGAAATACATTCCAACAGCACAGCCCCTGCCTGTCCTAAATCTTGGGCAAAATACCCAGCATGACTTAGAGGCATCCATCCTCTTCTGATGCAATATCTTTTCCATGTTGCTTCAGGCTGATGTTTACATCAAAGAAAGTCACTGGCAAAGTAGCCAAAGAGGTCTCAAAGAACGGGATGGTGGTTATTACAGTGACAAGTAACTTCTCCTTGGGGGGATCTTGAACTTCTTTTGAGGCTCCATGTGCAGAGGGGCAGCTGTAGAATAGAATGTAAGTGAAAAATAAGAGGTGCACCTATCTGGAGATACAGTTCTTCTGTGGTTCTGCTGTTTCCTAGTGGGACATGTTAGGAAATTAAGTTTGGAAGACAAAAGTTCAATTCCCAGGAGGAAGACTTTTAATCTCTTTCTGAATGGTATCTTCACTTTGATGCTTTTCAGTATTAAAAGAGACCACTGGTTAAAGTCATCTCCCATCCTCTGTGTTTGGTACTGTTATATGCTGATGAAACTCAGCTCTACTCCTGGATGGTCTGTACGAAGTCTTGGTCCTTGGTGGAATAAAGGAGATGGCTGAGGCATTGGAATAATATCAATGGGACCTCTCCCTCCTTGGGAATTCCATCCCTCTTGGTGGATCATGGAAGAATTTGGGGAAATGAAATGACCAA
Organism: Pseudoxenodon macrops; assembly: GCA_032467955.1. Classification (NCBI taxonomy): domain Eukaryota; kingdom Metazoa; phylum Chordata; class Lepidosauria; order Squamata; family Pseudoxenodontidae; genus Pseudoxenodon; species Pseudoxenodon macrops. The sequence goes on along the minus strand of JANHFT010081710.1, from coordinate 85 downwards.
AAAGATGTCTGAATAGAATAGAATAGAATAGAATAGAATAGAATAGAATAGAATAGAATAGAATAGAATTCTTTATTGGCCAAGT
>JANHFT010081630.1:0-10707 GCA_032467955.1 Pseudoxenodon macrops | reverse complement strand
AAGGAAGGAAGGAAGGAAGGAAGGAAGGAAGGAAAGAAAGAAAGAAGGAAGGAAGGAAGGAAGGAAGGAAGGAAGGAAATAAATAAATAAACAAACAAACAAACAAACAAACAAACAAACAAATCCTGGAAGGAGGCAAATAAAAACTGACCAGGCTAAGAAACTGACCGGGACATGTTCAGAAAGTCCAAACAATGTATGCTGTTCCAGTCAGCCTACAATGGAGGGTGCTTTTTATTTATTTTTTAAAGGTGACGTTTAGTCAAACGTGACTCCTAGAATTGCCCCAGAGGTTTTCTCGGCAGTGTTGTCAGACATGCTTTGTCCTTGTTTCCTTGTCTTTTTGGGCTGAGGGTCTGGTCCAAATGCCCCGGCTGCCTGTTGGAAGGAAAAATCCATCTGGTTCAGTTCCAAGCCAGGAGAAAGATGCTGGAAATAAAATGGAGGCTGCAGGCTGATTGGGATGAAGCAGGACCAGCAACCGCTTGGGATTCTGGGACAGCTGAGCAACTGGTTGAATGAGTGGATGGATCTTTAGAGGCTTCTGGGACTTTGAAGTCTGAACTCTTCTGGAGTGGGGGTGCAATGAAGGGGGCTTGTGTCCTGGAAGGCTGTGGGGCAATTCCCATTGTGGCTAATGGCCTGTGCTGGATCTTGGGTGAGGGGCTGCTTGTTCGAGCCCTACCAGTCTGCTTGTGTTAGCTGTCAACTTTGGCTGCAAGGAGTTTCAAAATTGCCTGTCTTGAATGGGCTTCTGCCGGCAGTTTTTGCTTTGCTTATGTATGGAGCCATCTAGAAAGTTGCCTTCCTCGTTCAATAAGCGCCGGCATCTGCTGTGGGCTATTAAGAAAGATTGCGGGGGAGGCTGCTTTCTGCCACTAAAAACACTTTTCTCCATTTGTCCTTTAGGGAAATATACCATTCTGCCTTTTAAAAATATTTCCAAAGCATTTCATTCTTCTGGGGAGGAGATGCTTCCCGCAAGTCTTTATGCTTCAGGCAGGACTAGATTTTAATTTTTCTGCTTCTAGTCCGGCTGCTTGAAGTCTGAAATTATCAGGAGAACTGGTGGGGCTTCCAAGGAACACAGATCCATTTGTGAATAAAATCACATGAGCCGAATGAGGCTCAGCAATTCTTACCTTTTACCTAATATCCAAAAATACCCTGATATGTTCCACAGGTAAATAGTGTTGAAGGATAAGGGCTTCCTGGGGGTATTTTTAGGGGTAAAACATATCTAGCATTTAGTAAGGGGGTGGACAGGGGCTGGGTAAGGGGTGAAGGGTAACAACTGAAATACTGGAGAGAAATGTGAACCAGTTAGCAAAACAAACAAACCCCAACAGGTGCTCTTTGGCTCTAGGTGTTGGGCCTAGTAGCTAGAAACCAGGAGACGGGGAGTTCTAGTCCCACTTGAGCATGTAAACCAATTGGGTGAGTTTCACCAATCAACAAAAGACCCTGAGTTCTAATCCAGCCTCAGGAATTAAAGCAGGAATTGGGACCCATCTTGTTGAAAAATCTACAGTGATGGAACAGCCCCAATATCTGGAGGCAAACCGTTCTGCGGATTAATTTAGAGAATTGGAAGGGACTTTGGAGGTCTTCTAGTCCAACCCGCTGCTGAAGATCTTATATCATGGACAACACATGCCTGTCCAGTCTATTTTTGAAACCCTCCAGTGATGGAGCACCCACAACCTCTGGAGGCCAGCTGTTCCACTGGTTAATTGTTCTCAAGACATTGTTCCTCACTTCGAGGTTGCTTCCATCCATTGCTTCTTGTCCTGCCTTCAGGTGCTTTGGAGAATAGGTTGACCCCCCTCCTCTTTGTTGGCAAATACTGGAAGATTCCTGTCACCCCTCGTCTTTTTCTTCCTTCCATTCTAGACGTGCCAAGTTCCCTCAACTGTCCCTCATGGGATTCATCCTTCAGATCTTCTCTTCTGCGGATGGTTCCTTGTTGACAGTTCCACTTGAATGGAGCTCTGTTCTTATTTCCAGCCTTGGCTTACAAGTGGGATAATTTGGCAAATTATGATGTTCTTCTACCGGTCTAACTCACCCTAAAATTGCAGTGTCTTTCCAGATGAAAGGATGAAGGTCAGTCCCAGCGTTGAGTAACTCTGCCAGTTCTTCCTCTCTGATGTTCCTTCGTTATCTTTTCACGTGGACCGTTTCCTCGTGAAATGTGTAGAATTATGTCATTGATTGCTCCCTTCTGACAGGAGTTTTGACATCATTTTCCAGGAGCCAAGATTGCAAATTCTCTGGGCTACAATGAGAGTTCAATACCATCTCTTGATGTTAGCACTTCTATAGTTAGCCCGTAAATAGATGCCAGGCGGATATTTCCATCCGTCGCTCTGAGAGAAGAGGGGGGGACAGACGGACGTTACTGAATTTAATTTCCATCCTTCGCTACCCCTTGCAAATCTCAGGTTTCGTTTCGGATTCTGCCAGAGTTCCTGCTTTTTCTCACAATGGATTTGAGGTCACAATGCTGAAAGGCTGGTGGCTCCTTGGCATCGTGGTGGCCCAGGAGATGGTGAAAAGAGCGAGGCGGGGTGGGGTGGAAAGGGCTCTGTAAGGAGAGCGGATGCTCAATGGACCGGTTAGACTTTAACCAGACGGTAGGAACTATCTGGAGGAGACGAAACAACACAGCTGTCTTTGAAGCCACTGCAAACTCCAGGCTCTTTAGAATGACGTCTTCCTTTCCAGCAGAAGTCGTCTCTGGAGGCCGGGGACTGAGAGGTTGGAAAAGTGAGTCCACGTGGTGACGATCCGGAATGGAAGGGTCCGTCAGGGTCTGGCAGAAGCCCTGGGAACCTTCCTCCTGATGGTGTGTTGGGGAGAAGGAGAAGAAGGTGTCAGGAGGACGATGGTTCTCAGACTCACCCAACTGGGAAATGGGTGGACTTCAACTCCCAGAATTCCCCAGCCAGCCAGGCAAGTCCACCCATCCTCCAGTTGGGTGAGTTTGAGAAACAAGCTAAGTTATAGAAGGTGATGTCGGTTGGGGTGGAGGGGTGGGGATGAAAACGTTGCAAGATTGGCTTATGGGATTTTTGGTGTGAGAAAAAGAAAAAAAATGACATTTTGATTAGTGGGTTTGAAGATTAGAAAGTGTAGCTTATAGAAAGAAGGAAGTTGTGATGTCACTTTAGATAGCGTAGGAAAAATATTCCATAAATGTATCCATAACCACTCTCAAATATTGGTAGCTATTTTTTATTTATTTAATTCTTTTTCTTTTTTCTTTCTTTCTTTCCTTTCTTTCTCTTTCCTTCCTTCCTTCCTTCCTTCTTTTCTATTTCTTTTCCATTATTATTTATTATTTTTGTTTATTCTCTATAGGAATTTCCTCTTCTGTTTTTTATTTGGTTTTAAAAAATTGTCAAACAAAAATGGTAAGAAACCAAAGCGAAATCCAGGTCTGTCTCCAGCAACCTCTCACCAGGAGATCTTCTGCAGCCTTGGAGTCTTGTCTGCTTGGACTCAGACGTGCAAAAGACAAACCTGGGGGGGAAAACCAACTACATATTTGTGAGTCCTCCAAACGAAATGCCAGTGAAGGACTCTCTCCCCAGCCAAACAGGTGAGAGAATGATTATGTCACCATGAAAACAAAACGTTACTGATGAGCAGAGTTTGCAAGATAGGTCAAACTAGGTCAACCAATGCAAGGAGGTTGAGAGAGTTAGACCGACCCTTTTCCCCTTATTGTGGTATTTTAGACTGAATTAGATTATTGTTCAATGTTTCTCTCTCTCTTCAAATGGCCACAACCTTCTAGGTTCCAAGCAGAAATCAGGGAATTTAGGATTTTCGACATGCAAAACATGTTCTGATCCCCATTTTTGAACTCTCTCCAGGACATTTTCCAGGGAATATCAGAGAATGGTCAACATAGCTTTCCTTCTTCCTTGTAAATGTCTGTTATCCTGTTTTAATAGCTTTTCTTTCTTCCTGGACTAGTTTCTGTACAGGCAAAAAACTGTCCCCCATCTCAGGGATCTCCAAACTTGGCCACTTTAAGACTCGTGGACTTCAGCGCCCAGAATCCCCCAGCCAGCATGGGCATTGGAGTCCACAAGTCTTAAAGTTACCAAGTTTGGAGGCTCCCTCCCCAGCCCTATCTAAAAGTGCAGAGTTTTTGGGAGACATTCTCTTCTCTTCTGACAGAGCTTTGGCCTTGGTTCCGTGGCACAAGTTAGAGATGTCAGGTTGGGCCATCTGGGAAAACCTGAATCTGAAGGCTTCCAGGTTGAAAGGTCACGACCCTGCCTCACAGCCACCTGTCCGTCCCCTTGTCCAATCCACTCTTCCAAGGCACCTGGAGACAATCCCCAGTCCCTCCCATCCAGGTGCAGGCAGGTCTCCTGGAGTCCCAGCATAAGGAAGGTTGTTGTGGCCCATCTTCCAATTTCCCAGGCTAAAATAGGTGGCAGTTGGGAAGCTTCAAAAAAAAAAACCTGGTCCTCCAAAACTGGCCCCTCCTTGGCTTGCAGGAGGGGAAAATGACAGGTAGTCCTCAACGTACGACCACAACTGAGCCCAACATTTCGTTAAGTGAATTTTGCTCCTTTTGACGACCTCTCTTGCAGCAGTGGTTAAACGAATCAGCGCTGTTGCTGAGTGAGTCACTCGGTTGTTAAGTGAATCTGAATTGACTTGGCTTGTCCAAAGGTCACAAAAGGGGATCACGTGACCTCGGGACATTGCGACCATCATAATTATGAGTCGGTTTTCAAGAGTCTGAATTTCGATCTGCGATGAATTCTGAATACTGCAATGAAACAGAGGAAATGTTAAAAAGTGATGATGTTTATGTAGTTACTTACCAAGCGCATCTGAATGATATTCAAGTAACCCAAATAGCTTTACAATCCCCAAGGCATCTCACAAACCTTTGAGCACCCCCTCACTTTGGAAATTGAACCCTGAAAAATGTGACATCCCCTACCAGGTGTGCAACGGTCTTAGGTGTGAAAAACGGACATATGTCACTAAATGAAACAGGTCAAAGACTACCTGTACTCTCTTTATCACTTTATCTTATCCCCAGAGCTAGGGTGGGGCTTCCCTAGCAGCAGTGGCTCTTCCGTCCCAAGGACCTGCCCATACATTTCCACTGCTCTCCTCTCCTCCTGCACATTCGCATGTCAGGCACTGGACCCAGCTGTTCCTCCTCTTCCTCATCAGTCACCTCCAGACCTGGGTGCTGTTGTCTCTGCGTCTGAGGACTGACCGACAGCCCAGGCTCCGCCTGTCTCTCTCATTCTCTGCCAGCTCCACTCTTCCCCCTCGGAGCTCTCAGGTTGCCCTGATGCTGACCCTGACTCTCATACCTCCTCCTCCTCTGATTCGGTGATCGACAGGCCACAACAAGGCATATTCCATAATGCAATCCTGCATTTAATCATTGGGGATTTCAGTTAGACTCACAGAGACTGGTATAGACTCGTGCTTAGGCCATGATAACACTGGCATTGTGACTTGGAAATCTCTTGAAGGACACAAGTGTGGATTTGATCACATCAAACCAGCATGAAGCAGACAGAGATCACATTATAAATACAGGTCTGGAGTTCTGACCCCCAACGATAAGGGGCATGGAGGCTGAATGGTATGAGGAATGTTCAAGGGAACTAGGTATGTCTAGTCTAACAAAGAGAAGGATTAGAGTAGAGTATAGAGTGGTGTAGAGTAGAGTAGAGTAGAGTAGAATTAGAGTAGAGTTGGAAGGGACCTTGGAGGTCTTCTAGTCCAACCCCCTGCTTAGGCAGGTAACCCTATATCATTTCAGACCAATGGTTGTCCAATCTCTCCTTAAAAACTTCCAGTGTTTAGGGGGACAGGATAGCCATCTCCTGGTACTTGAGGAGCTGCCCCAGAGAGGAGGGGATTGACCTACTCAATTCTGTTCTCCACAACTTCTGAAGGTCGGAGAAGAAGTAACGGGGAGAAGATCATGAAAGAGATATCCAACCTGGAACTAAGGAGAAATGTCCTGATAATATTGTGGGTGCTCCATCACTGTAGATTTTTCAAGAAGAGACCGGACAGCCACTTGTCTGGGAGAGTATCAGAATTCATGTTCAAGCCAGAGTTGGATTAGAAGGCCTCCAATGTCTGTTCCAGCCCTATGATTCTATGAAAGTGAGGAACAGGCGAATCCAAACAGAAGAACAGAGTTGGAAGGGACCTTGGAGGTTTTCTAGTCCAACCCCCTGCTCAAGCAGGAGACCCTCCACCATTTCAGATAGGTGGCTGTCTAATCTCTTCTTAAAAACCTCCAATGATGAAGCCGCTGCAACCTCTGAAGGCAAGTCATTCCACTGATTCCTCACAGTCAGGAAATTTCTCCTGAATTCTAGATTTCCGGGCAAAATCCTCTTGCAACTTGGCTACCTAAGTGGTTCTCATCTGGATGTCCGTGGAACCGAAAAGCCCCACTTTATGCTTCCTTTCCTTCTCCTTGTTTCTAAAACAAGTCAGCCACCATTCTTGCCTTTCTCTGCTTCAAAATGCCAGAAAATTGGCTGTCCAGTCCCTTCTGAAAAGCCTCCAGGGATGGAGCACCCACAACGTCTAGTGGCAAGCTGTCCCACTGGTTAATTGTCCTCACTTTTAGGAAGTTTCTCCTTAATTCCACTCTAGGGATTCACTTAACAACAGTGGCAAGAAAGGTTGTAAAATGGTGCAAAACTCACTTAACAACCATGCCGCTTAGCAACCTAAATTTTGGGCTTGATTGCAGTCACAAGTCAAGGGTTATGTCAGGCCTGCATTTTAATCCCGTTGGAACTTTGGCCTGCCACACTTTCTGATATTCTACTATGCATTTTTTTGTTGTGGGAAAATGGGAGGGGGGATAGTGTGGAGTTGGAGATATGTAGCCATAATAACATTCTTTCTAGAAAGCCAAGGTCATCTTTTGTCTTCGCACCAGACCAGAACGAGGTGGGAGAACCTGCCAGCATGGCAGAGCGAGAGATTGGACCATGTGATGGACTTGTGGGTGTGAGGGCAGGATCTTGAACTTTGAACTAAGGGGTGAAAACCTGCATATCCTCAGATTTGGGTTTCACCAGTTTGTGCCAACATGTCTCTTTGCCTTGGAGTCTGATTTGTTCAGGGATGATATTTGGAACGCTGACAGGTTACCTGCATTTTAGTTTCGGTGCAGAATCTCTCCCTTGGTGAGAAGGACAACCATTTATAAAGAAATACAGGTTTTTTGGAAGTGTGCGATTTTTGTGATTCAATGCAGCTTCTGGTTTCGAAGCTGAGTTTGCTTCAGTTGCTTTATACACTGGCAGCTTTTTAATTTCCAAGTTTCTTGACCTCTTCAGCTTTGAACCACCTTTATGGCATCCAACTCTGCTAATCTGTAAAAAGAAAAATTTGGAAAATAAAATACAACAATATTTGGAACAATCTGACCTCCCCAAGGTACCAGATATAGAGACATGCTGAATGAAAGGATAACTATAATGGAAGTGACAGAAGCGATTAAGAGACAAAAAAGCAATGAAACCCAGGGGCTTGATGAGTTACCGGCAGAATTTTACAAACAATTAGAAGGTGTACAATAAGTACATAAATGACCTTCATGATCATATTATAAGCAACTGCGTTCTCTTTGCTGCTGATGTAAAACTATTTAACACCACTGACAATGCTACTACCCTACAAATAACCTTGACTACGTGTCAAAATGGTCAAACTGGAAACTCCAAATCTCAACCAACAAATGCTCTGTCTTACACATTAGCAAAAAAAAATCAGAATACAAAATACAAACTGGGCAGATACAAACTAGTAGACAACCCTCACTCTGTCAAAGATCTTGGAGTACTCATCTCAAATGATCCAAGTCCCAGAGCTCACTGTAACAGCATTGCCAAAAAAGCATTAAGAGTTGTAAACCTAATCTTGCGTAACTTCTTGCATAACATTGAATTGCTAACTAAGACATACAAAACTTTTGCTAGACCAATTCTTGAATACAGCTAATCTGTATTCCACATATTGGACATTAACACAATTGAATGAGTCCAGAGATATTTTACAAGAAGAGTCATCCATTCCTCTGCTTGAAACAAAATACTTTATACCACCAGGCTTGAAATTTTGGGCTCAGACAACTTAGAACTTCATCAACTTTGGACTGACCTAAGCGTAGTACATAAAATCATCTGCTACAATGTCCTTTCTGTCAATGAATACTTCAGCCTCAACCAAAACAATACAAGAATACACAATAGATATAAACTTATGGTAAACCACTCCAAATTTGATTGCAGAAAATACGACTTCAGTAACAGAGTAGTCAATGCTTGGAATACACTACCTGATTCTGTGGTTTCTTCCTCAAACCCCCAAAACTTTAACCTTAGACTGTCTACTATAGACCTCACCCCAGGTCTTTAAGGGGTGTGCATAAGCGCAAAAGCGTCCCTACAGTCCCTGTCCTATTGTTTCCTTTTATCTGAATATATCTCATGTATTCATAATCTTCTCAATACTTGTATCTGTTTTCTAATATATGGTATGCTTGACGAAATAAAATTTAAAAATATATTTTTAGATTGTGAATCTGAGGACAGGGGCTGTTCACGTTTTGCTGACAGTTCAACAATGATGTACAATCCTTGGTTAACAACCAAAACTAGGACTGGCAACTACTATTCCTGGATTGTGGCCTTGTCACCTCCAGATTGAACTACTGCAAATTGCTGTACAAGATTTTGTCCTTGAATAGTATCTGGACACCTCAACTGGTACAGAATGCAATGGTGTGGGCATTTATGTGCAATCCTAGAACAGCACACATTATCCCTCTGCTCTGCAGTTTGCTAGTTTGCTTTCAGGACTAATTCAAGGTGCTTATTTTGCCCTTTAAAGTCCTGCATGGCATGGAACTGGGATATCTAATGCACAGTCTATAACTCTCTCTATATTCAGTTATGATTTTGCAAAAGGGTCATCATAAACACATCTATAGCACATCTCTTCCTCATTCTATTTTTGCAATTCTTGAAAAATAAATTCCACAATTAAAAATAAATGTATGATTATGTTAATTCAAATCCAGTTTTTCATTTCTTTTTTTGTCCGAAGTGTAAATAACATTATTATATGCATATAATATCCATTTTATTCTCTTATATAAGAATGTCTGATATTTTCAATTATCACCTTAATCAACGCTGTCATTCATAATTATTTATCTTGTTTTTAATTTTATAGTGCATTTTCTTTTGAAAACTCTGAACTGTATTCTTACTTCTAATTCTCTAGTGGCATCAGTTTATGCACAGCAGTTTAGAGTACAGACTCAAGGGAATTTTGCTTCCAATATGAGATCCTGAACTATCAACTTTTAGTACAGTTTTGCCAGAACCCCTTTTCATACTGTTAAAACTAGTACTTTCTGTGAAAGTATGAATTTCTAGAAATAGAAGGCTCAATTCTCTTCATAAATTCCTTTAAGTTGACTAAGATGCCTCTCCAAGTTAATAAAAACATTTGCAATCAGCCTATAGAGAAGGTCAGAATGTGCAAAAGACTAAGGGTTTCTTTGTCTCCTCTGTGTAGGCCAACTGGAAATGAAGTTGGCTTAAGAAATCCTTTAACATATTTCAGTTCCTTCTATCATTTTGGCTACTGTGATACCCACTTTTTCCCCCTGGATTCACCTAGCTTCCAATGTGCTCTCTTTCTCCTCCTATGCACACAAGAAAAGCAAGCAGCAATTACTTCCCCAATCGTGGGGGTGTCTTTTGGCGACAGGTTAAAAACAAACAAAAAGCCAGAACATATTTACAGTTCTTCTTCTCACTTGAATTACAAAGTCCAGTATTTCCTGGCAGGCAGCCCGGTACAAAACAGCTATCGAAGGCCAAGAGTGCTAGAGTATACACCAGCCAACTGGTACAGGGGCATTTATTTAAGATAAAAGGTACTTCAGCAGATCAACTGGATTGCTCCAGTTATGCCAGCTAAACATTGCTTTTTAGGCAGAGGAAAAAAACTCAGTGGAAATCACCTTTCCAGTATGCTAAAGGTATGCAGGACATGAGATTATCCATTAAAGCATTCTGAAAATGGCATGCGGTCCATCCTGGAGCCAAGGCAACCACAAAGTTCAGATTAGTCCTAATTCTTTCTTACTAACTGCCTTGCACACAATGTCCAACCCAGCATATCTCCTGAACAATGTGAATAACTGAATGGAAGCTCATTACAATGATAATAAGACAAACAATGGATAAACAGGAGACGTAGGTGCTTTCCATATGGGTATTACTCCCATCATTCCCAGTCAGATATCCTATAGAGAGGGAGAATGGAAGCTTATAAGCCACCTGAAGTCACCAGAATTGGGAAGGTATATAAATTTGTTTAATAAGTAAACGAATAAATAAATATAGGTAATCCTTGTCTTATGACCACAGTTGAGCCAAAATTATCTTGATAAGCAAGACAATTGTTAAGTGAGTTTTGTTCCATTTTAAGACATTTCTTCCCACAGTTGTTATGTGAATCACTGCAGTTGTTAAGTTACCGTGTTTCCCCGAAAATACGACCTGTCCCAATAATAAGACCAACCCTGCTTTTTGGGGTGGGCATAAATATACGCCCTCCCCTGAAAATAAGCCCTCCTGAAGGGGTGGGTGGGGCCAGCATAGC
>JANHFT010081475.1:0-10712 GCA_032467955.1 Pseudoxenodon macrops | reverse complement strand
TTCCCTCTATCTATATTTATTTGCTAGTTTTTATTCCATATCATATCTCTTTTCAATTTTATTACATATTTATTCTTGCCCCTTTGTTTGTTTTTGCACCTCCTCCTACAAATAATTCATTTGCTTAACATGTATAACGAGTCCATTAAATGTTTCCTTAAACAACGTTATGAGATATGAAGATACTAATAATTAAGTCTCTCAAATGGAAAGCATAATGTTATACGCTGATGTATATAACCAGTTTGGTCACCAGGATGCATTTGTCAATTTCAGGCTATCACAGTTGGAAGCATGCTTAACAAAGGGTTGACTTAATTTCTGAACCTTCCCACACATGAACACAGAATGCTCACATTTTATAGATGAAAGAAGATTGCATTGCAATTTGTTGAGTACAAACTTTCTGGCTGAGTGTTTCTTTACTGAGCAGTATTATGGACTGGAAATAAATGGTTTGTTTATTAGAGCATCTATAATTAACTGTTGGCCATTTGGCCCCAAATACTGTTATTGCATATAATAACATAGTTGAAAATGGCCATATGGGATGCTGCATCCAACCTTCTGCTCATTGCAAGAATCTAAATTAAATCACCCCAACCCCAAAATTCTCTCTTTGACTTCTGCTTGTACACATGTGGCTAATAGCCTGGTATCTCAGTGGGTTTGCTGTTAAACTCCTCCTTTCTCCCTCCTCAGTATGACATTTAACAATACCCAGGAATTCTTGATTCAGAATTTGAAGGTTGTAAAAATTAAAACAAAGTCACTTCCTTCAAAGAAAGTGTTCTTTGTAAGAGTTTCACCTGATCCTTACACTGATGCTGAATGAAGTAGCATTCCCCCAACAGACAGAATCCATCAGTTAAGGATCAGGGGTGAAATCTAAAAAAATTCCCTACCATTCTGTGGGTGTGGCTTATTTTGTGGCCATGGCTTGGAGGTCAGGTGACTGGGTGGGCGAGCTTTTACACTTTACACAGAACACAAAAAACTTTTGCACTTTATACACACACATACACACACAACACAAAACAAAACTGACTCAGACACAATGCAAAAGCACACAAAATGGCACCAGGAACAGATTGAACAGATTGAACAGATTGAACAGATTGAACAGGTTTAACAGATTTGGAGAGAACTGGTTCTATGATGTCACCAGCTGCTTGCAACCTACTCTATAGAACTGGTGCGAACCGGTAGGATTTCACCCCTGTTAAGGATCCTCATGGATACTTGGCTCCTGATTAAGCAACATGTGGAAATATTTTAGCAAACTTTATGTCTGAAGGGTTGCCATATAGAAGATGTGGAAGACTTGCGCAGTCTCATTGCAGAAGAGAAGACAAGGACTTCAGATAAGAAATCAGGTTTTCACAGGGCAACTGGAAGAAATTCCTGATGCAAAGTGCTGTTCATCAGTTTTCAGCACTAAAACTCCCTTTAGTGTTGGTGGATTCTCTTCTGCTTTGATTGATTGACTGACTGACTGATATCATGCCATCACAAAGCTATTGATCCTGGTTTTCATGTTGAATGGTTTTTATTTTATGTGAATCGATCATCACACTTAGCTCTGCTACTTGTTTTTTACCAAACCATCCCATTTCTTGATTCATATCTTCACATTTTTATTCAAATTACCTGTTAAAATTTTGATCTCTGCAAATTCAATCATTTGTAATTTGCATAATTAGGAAACAATTTTTTAAAACAAAGTTTCTCTCACCTTCCTCCCTGCCTTCCCCCTTTGGTTCAGAAGGAAATTCAACTCACTAGCCCAGAAAGCGGATCTCTTTCAGAGGAGATGCAGAAAGATCCGCTTTCTGAGCAAATATGGATATATTCATGCAAGTATTTTTCTGGACACTTAATACATTAAATCATTGGCTAATGCTTTGAATGAAAAAGTGTTTGCCTAGTCCCACATAATGCCCAAAGATGTGTTCTGTAGAATAGAATAGAATAGAATAGAATAGAATAGAATAGAATAGAATAGAATAGAATAGAATTCTTTCTTGGCCAAGTGTGATTGGACACACAAGGGATTTGTCTGGTGTATATGCTCTCGGTGTACATAAGGAGAATAAAATAGATTCAACAAGAATAAAAAGATACAACACTTAGTGATAGTCAAGGTTACTAATAAGCTATCAAATCATACTAGGAAACAAAAAACAATATAATTGAAAGATACAAGCAACATGGCTATAGTAATAAGTGGGAAGAGATAGATACTAGTAAGGAAAAGAAGAATAAAAGTAGTAATACAGTCTTAATAAATTATTTGACAGTGTTTTGGGAATTAGTTGTTAAGCAGCGTGATGGCATTCGGGGAAAAACTGTCCTTGTGTCTAGTTGTTCTGGTGTGCAGTGCCCTATAGCATCGTTTTGAAGGTAGAAGTTGAAACAATTTATGTCCAGGATGTGAGGGATCTGTAAATAGAAAGTAGATTTACAAATGCCTGGTTAATTTATTGGTATTTCTGGAAAGACAGTAGGTCAGTCTAAATGACTCACAGATGGCAAGCCATTTAAAGGGGAGAAATTAAAATGGAATCATATATGGATCCCAGTGGTTGGCCATGACCCATCAGCAGGTTTTCAGTCAATAATAATAGTTGCCTCTTACTAAGATAATTACAAAACCATTTCACCACCAGTAGTCTTGGACCTTATAGCAATGACTCCTGATCTGCAAAGCAGTAGCATTCAGAGTTCATACATATATAACCTCAACATCTGTCTGTCCTCAGTGTGTGATACTAATTAATTTGAGTCAAGCAGCTTGGAATGAGGTGGTATCAGGAAGTAGATACTGTAGCTCACAGAATTGTACTTGTCCCAAAATGTGCCAGTATCTTTTACCATAGACCTTTTAAATCTAATGATACTAGAAGTTGAGCTGAAACGGCTATAGGCTAAATATGTATTCATGAACTAAGCTATAGAGAGGGAGAGGGATACAAAGAGGGAGGGAGAGAAAAACAGTTGCATTCACTTTTTGTATTTTCAAGTAATCCATTTACAATTAAAGACAAGGAGAAATAGAATGCAGAATAGAATGGGTCCAGGCCAGGGGTGTCAAACTTGATTTCATTGTGGGCTGCATCAGGGTTGTGTTCAACCTAGGGGACTGGAGCGGGCGTGGCCAGGGTGGTCATCACCAGCTTGATGCTACTCATGTCAGGGGCACCTGTGGCGTCTTGAGTGCTCTGATGTCACAAACAGAGCTTGGGAGGGCCATCCGTGGCCTTCCCGAGCTCTGTTTTCAGCTGTGATGGCCTGCAACCATCTGCCACTGAAAATGGAGCTTGGGAGGGCCAAGTGTGGCCCCCCCCAAGCTCTGTTTTCGCTGGTAGAGGCACTGCAGGCCAGTCCTTTGTTGTTTCCAGGGTGGCCCCATGGGCCTGATCTAAGCACCCCGGGTCCCCAGGCCTTGATTTTGACACCCCTGGTCTATGCCTTCAGTCTAAGAGTTCCCAAATAATCAAGTAGTACTTAAGAATATAAGAATTCAACCAGTGCAATGCCACAGAAACATGACTCCAAGCATAAGCAGTCTCTTAACGTTAATGTTTTGCTGCAGAACTAAGTTGAGAAGGATACTATTCTGGGAATAGAACAATGTGTAGAGACGTCTCATTGTATATCCTGAACTCTGGAATGAGAAGGAACAGGTTTTAATATTATTCTATATATGATTTCAGCAATTTGAAGATATATCCACCTACTTCATCTCTCTTGGTGGTATCCAGTTTGATGGATTGATTAGATTCATGTGCCACAGAATCTGTTTTGGTTTTACTGGTTGAAATCTGGTGGCATCCATTTTAGATCATTAAGTTCATGGTGTAACATGGCATTGGTAGACTGGGTGAACCCATCCTAATACAGGTAACCCTCGACTTATGACCACGATGCAGCCCAAAATTTCTATTGTTAAGTGAGACATTTTTGAGACTGATCCATTTAGCGACCATTCTCGCCATAATTGTTAAGCGAATCACTGCAGTTGATAAGTTAGTAACCTGGTTGTTAAGTGAGTCCAGCTTTCCCATTGACTTTGCTTGTTAGAAAGTTGCCAAAGGGGATCACATGACCCTGGGAGACTGTAACTGTCATAAGTACGAACCAACCAGACATCTGAATTGTGATCATTTGACCATGGGGCTACTACAAAGGTTGCAACTGTGAAAAATGGTCATGTCATTTTTTTCAGTGTTGCTGTAACTTTGAGTGGTCACTAAGTGAACTATTGTAAGTCAAGGACTACCTGTAAAAGAACTGAGTTTGCTGTGGTAGGAACTAGAAATCCTCAGGCCAGACTAAACTATTATGTTAATACTAAGCAGTTGCTTCTCAGTTTCAAGCTTGGAAAAAAATAACAGCAGAAGTCTAGTAACTCAGAAGGGCTGGAGGAAAAGACTGAAGAGTTGAACCCTGGAATAGACACATAGAGATAACCTGATTCTATATTCTACACTAGGCACTGCAATTTTTTTCTTTCCACAGTAAAACAATTTCTCTAAATTCTTCTCTGGTAACATTGTATTGCAAACTAGAGCATACAAAACCTTGCTAGACCAATTCTTGAATACAGCTCATCTGCCTGGAATCCGCACTGTATATCGGACATTAGTACAATGGAACGAGTCAAGAGGTATTCCACAAGAAGAGTCCGCCATTCCTCTGCTCACAATAGAATACCTTATGCCACCAGACTTGAAATTCTGGGCTTGGATAACCTAGAACTAGACCACATATGCTATGGTTAAGCGCAGTACCTAAAATTATCTGCTACAATGTCCTACCTATCAATGACTACTTCAGCTTCAACCGCAGTAATACACGAGCAAACAATAGATACAAACTCAAGGTAAACCACTCAAAACTCGATTGCAGAAAATACGACTTCAGCAACAGATTGGTCAATGCCTGGAATGCACTACCTGACTCTGTCGTTACATCCTCAAACCCCCCACAACTTTAACCTTAGACTGTCTACTGTGGACCTCACCCCATTCCTAAGAGGTCTGTAAACACACCAGCGTGCCTACCGTCCCTGTCCTATGTACTGTCCCCCTTTATTCGTACCCAATTCCTATGTTCTTATCCATGTTTATACTTATATCTATTATCTCGTACGTGTTTGACAAACTAAATAAAATAAAAATAAATTGTCTGTGAGGCTTCAGTGGCTGGCTAGCTGCTGAATGTGGGATTTAGTTTATTGATGTTTTTGTTTTGACATCTGAAACCTTCACTGGGCACCAACCTAGCTGGATTATTTTCCTCAAACAGGTTCTTTGTTTCAGAGATTAAGTCCAATTTATACCAAATTCTGCCTCTAATGATATCACCTGAAGTCTAATCTAGACTGAATCACCTGCCAAGACTTCCTTACCTACTTTAAATGCAAATCAGGTATAGGTTGGAGAGCTGCTCTGTTCATCATTTATTATTTATCCTTGGGAGCTGGGTCACTTGCTTTTCATGTTGGTTATAGCCTTTCCTTGGCATCATTTTGCTGCCTGGAACCGAGCTTTCATGAAATGTCTACACTGAAAAGAAAGCACCTGGACTTCAGTAGTTCTTTTGATGCAGATTATATTATTATTCCTCTGTATTTTTTTCCCATTCTTTATTTCACTGTATCTTGTTCTTATTCAAGAATCATAATGGTATGGGTCAGGGGTGAAATTCAAATCCCCCCCCCTACTGGTTCTGTGGGCATGCCAGGGAAAGGATATTGCAAAATCTCCATTCCCACACCACTCTGGGGCCAGGTGGTATTTGCCAGTTCTCTGAACTACTCAAAATTTCCACTACTGGTTTTCCAGAACCTGTCAGAAACTACTGGATCTCTCTTGCTCTCGCTCTCGCTCTCTTTCTCTCTCTCTCTCTTTCTCTCTCTCTCTCTCTTTCTCTCTCTCTCTCTCACACACACACACACACATATATATATGCAAGTCTTGGTGTATTCGGGTCTTTTCCCATGTAAATCCCAGCCACGAAAATGTTTTCAATCAAGATGTAACAACACAACCAACCAACCTGCTCACAGCAACAAAGCCAACACCCCACACCTACCCACCAGTATTTGTAGAGAGACGGCAGCTCCGATCACGCTTTGTTCGTACAAGCACGAAGCCGAAAGCACCAGCCTGAAGATGATGAGTGGGAACTCATCGAAACGTCGCCAAGATACTCTCAATCTTACATGGGAAAAGACCCGAATATGCCAAGACTTTGGTATAGAACTATTTCAAGCTATTTAAGCTCTCATCAGCTAGTCATACCCTTCTGGGATTCGAACTTGGTCTGCTTGCCTGTTAGGCAATTGTTTTTAACCTCTAAGCCAAAAGTTCTCCTCCCTTATATATATGTGGGCTTGACTTTATTTTAAAACATGAATGTCAAGTAGATTAGGCTACAAGAGAGAAAATGATCATGCTGTGCTGGGAATATTCTCTTTCTCAGATCAACCACATTTACACACCATTACACAGCGACACAATAAAAAAAGCTAAGAAATGAAAAGATCATAACACATCTTCTCCAGCAGCCAACACCCAGATAAGCAGAAATGAATACCAGACAAACAATCAAGTAGAAAACAAGACCCTAATCAAGGCAGTACCAAGGAGAAAACCCATACTCAACCTAAATATGGCAGAACAAGCCACTATATATTCAGCAATCCAGCTGCATTTAAGACACAAGTCACTCTTTTGAGGACAACAAAGTCCATATTTTGGACAGAGAGGATAGCTGGTTTGAAAGAGGGGTTAATGACGGCATCTATGTCAAAATTGAACAAGGGGGAATTGAAGAATTTAATAGGGGGAAGGGGGGGAGATAGGACATCATCTATCTCCAATCTACAACACAGTCCTTTCAACAATTCCAAGAAGGCTCCACACCAATCTGCACTACTGAAGTGATCCTGATAACACAGATGAACCTACAGGTGACCTTAATGACCTGCTTAAAAAATGCAAGTGGCCAGCTGTCTGTAAGGCATATAAATCCTTCCATTCCCCACCATCCAGTCAGAGCTGAAGAAACTTCTTGGAGAAGAAGAGAAATCTCTTCAAAGAAAAAGCCAGAAAGTCCAGTTGCTTCTTGAAAAAGCACCTTTGGGGCCACCATGACCTGGATGACTGAGAATCTCCATAGATAGAAAGCCACTGTATATAAATAGGGAGCAAACCCCACATCCATTAGCATTGGTGATGGTACCTAGTTAGGCAATGAAAAGTCTGTAAGGAAACAACCCAGCCAAAAGAGTACCAAGAACTCTAATGTTCCGTCATTAATCTTTCCCCCCTCAGATTTAAAAAGTATTTTGTTTTTATGAATGCAAAATTTGGTGCAATTCTCGGTGAGATTCGTTCATTTGGTTAAGAGAAAAAAAACACCAATATTTATTCCGTTGTGTCACTGCCTTTTTGTCCTTGAATTAAGTTTGAAGGATAAGAAACCATCCCGAGATGGGAATCCGAGATGCACAAAAGAAAGGAGCATCACAGATGCATGAAAGAAAGAGGCAAAGGTTTGATCATGTGGTTGGCAGCCACCATCTTGAGTCTTTTAACTCTGCCCACAGGCGCTCCCAACTCCTCTCGTGTACTTTTCTGGGCTCAGTGAACAGGTAAGCAGGCGTGCAAGATAGTGAAAGCATCTGCCATCTCCACACACATACAGAGCTGGCTCATTCAGATGTCCTAAAAGACATCCAAAAATCACAGGGCTGAGTTAGGAAAAGAGAAGCAGTTTTCCTCCCTAAGGAAGAAGAAATTTCAGAAATCAGAGAAGTTATTGTGGTATAGCAATGATGGAGAACCTTTTTGCTCAGGTGCCAAAAGGGCTTGTGCGTGCGTGATGGTGCAGGTGTGTGCCCACACCCACAATGCAATGCCCTCCCGCCCATTCATACACACACAACTGCCACCCCATGCATTCTCGCACATGAATGCAGGCCTCATTAAAGCCTCCGGACTTCTGGGAGGCCCGTTAGCCTGTTTTTCACTTTTCCCAAGCTCTGGAGGCTTTCCTGAAGCCTGGGGAGGGTGAAAACAGCCTCCCCCCTTTCTGGAAGGCTGAAAATCAGCTAGCCAGGATACACATGCGTGCTGGACCTGACATAAGGCAATGCCTTGTGTGTTCTCAGATATGGCTCCATGTGCCATCTGTGGCACGTGTACCATAGGTTCGCCATCACGGCTCTATGGCAGTATGGTAAGAAATACAGAAGGCCCCCTTTAAGGATTGACTTCATTGTGCGACGTGTGTTTTTTAGCAGTTAGATGATACCATAAATGAAGAGTTTTGAAGTGAATGGAAGGTTGGGTTAATTTTCAGATGACACCGAATATGCAGATTTCTCTGGGTAGAAGCAGAAAGTTTGAATTAAAAAAAAAAAAGGCATCTTTCACTATGCCTGTCAATTTATTACTGCAAACTCTTCATTTTTAAAAATCTCTTCCCTTTCAAATGTATAGATCGTGTGGGCTGACTTTTTACAGTGCTGCCTAATCTGTAGCTCTTCCTCCTGTTTTCTAAGGTCGCTTTTACGTACCATGCAGGGGTGGGTTGTAAATTGTTTTGCTGCCAGTTTGTTCAGGGTCGCGCCTCGCGCATGTGCGCCAAGCGCTCGCTCGCACAGCAGTCAAAAAATAGCTTCTGCGCAAACACAGAAGCAAAATTCAAAATGGCCCACTAAGACACCAAAGGAACTGGCTCCATGACGTCATTGCTGAGTTACTAACGGTTCTATAGAACCGGATAGAACCAGTAGAAACCCACCTATGATTAGTAGTAAGAGGACAGTCTGAAAAAAAGAGAGGAAATAGGAAAGACAATTTTTTTAGCAGTAGCACTTGCACTTAGACTTATATACCACTTCACAGTGCTTTTACAGCCCTCTCTAAGCAGTTTACAGAGTCAGCATCCTGCCCCCAACAATCTGGGTCCTCATTTTAACGACCTTGGAAGGCTGAGTCAACCTTGAGCCGATTAGGATCGAACTGCTGGCAAATCGGCAGAATTAGCCTGCAATAATGCATTCTAAAGGGACGCGGTGGCCCAATGGCTAAGACGCTGAGCTTATCAATCAGAAAGGTCAGCAGTTCGGTGGTTCGAATCCCTAGCGCCGCATAACGGAGTGAGCTCCCGTTACTTGTCCCAGTTTCTGCCAACCTATTAGTTCTAAAGCACGTAAAAATGCAAGTAGAAAAATAGGGAACACTTCGGTGGGAAAGTAACAGCATCCGTACGCCTTTGGCATTTAATTATGCCAGCCATATGACCACGGAGACGTCTTCGGACAGCACTGGCTCTTCGGCTTGGAAACGGACATGAGCATCGCTCCCTAGAGTCGGGAACAACTAGCACATATGAAAGGAAAACCTTTACCTAATGCATTCTAATCACTGCACCATCGGAGCGCTTTTACTATTTTAGAAGAGAAAGACATAGTGATTTATGTACTCATTCTTATTGAAGAGTACATCATCAATAAGTTATATCTTGGCGTATTGCCTGACAGTGTGGACTATCAGAACAAGTTCCATTGTGCCCAAGGCGAGATATTTTGACGGGTTCCGTTGGGCATTCAATTTGTGAAAGGATAACTTTCACGCGCAAGGCAGTCCATGAGATATTCCCACATGTACTTCTGGACCTGCCAGACATTTTTTTCCTGTCCATCTTTCTTCATAAATATGCAAATGCACGTTTAAGCAGGCATTTCACGATGTCCATTATTACATTGTACGTTTTGGAGAAAGTCACTTCATTGGTAGGCTCAGCTGAGGAGCGAAGCTGGGACAGAATAGATGTTGGATTCATAAATAAATGAGCCATATCTTGCTTTTTCTTCATAATGGCCCTGGTGGAAGATTTGGCTTCATGTTTCAGTTCAGCTTGGGTTTTGTTGATAAGATGCACCATCTTATCCAAATCGATGTTAACTAGCTTCAAGTAGTTTTTGTCCCTAAAGCCATGCTTTAGTTCAGGGGTCCTCAAACTTTTTAAACAGGGGGCCAATTCACGGTCTCTCAGACTGTTGGGGGCGCTGGACCGGCTGGGTGGGCGTGGCCAATCTAAGAGTCTATTAAACAATGCACACAAATTTAATTTGTTTTGCTCCTGGGGGTGTTTTATTTGCTTTTGTTTTCATGTTGCTCTTTTGGTTGACTTTTCTTTTTACTAGATCGTTTTTTCAGCTGTTTAGGAGTCTAGGGGTCCAATTCAGGAAACTCAGTTTTGCAGCAATTCTTCTCAGCCCTAAGGAACTTGAGACATCTCTCTCTTCTCTCTCTCTTTCTTTCTCTCTCTCTCTCTCTCTCTCTCTTTATCTAACTTCTGAAGTAAAAAACAGGCATGTTTCGCCAGTTTTTTGGCCTCGTAGGGTGTCTGTTCCAGGGGTGAAATCCTACTGGTTCAGACCGGTTCTATAAAGTAGGTAGTAAGCCGCTGGTGACATCATAGAACCAGTTCTGGTCCATGGACACCACCTTCTTTTTTGTGGATTTTGTTTCCTTCTGCGCATGCCCCCCCTTCAGCTTGCTTACCTTGCTCTTAGGATTGAATCGCGAGCCGCTGGTTGAAACACATGGCTTGCTTCAACTTTTTTAAAGCTAAAAAGAAAACCCAAGGCAGAATCAGTTGTTCACCAAGGAAATGGATTGCATTGCAGC
>JANHFT010080801.1:0-10729 GCA_032467955.1 Pseudoxenodon macrops | reverse complement strand
AGCGCATGCACTCAAAAGCCTGATTGGGCTTATGATCCGGGGAGGTCTTATTTTCAGGGAAACAGGGTAGATTATACTACCTCAAGGAAAAGATATTGGCATGGCCACTTCTTTGGGTTTTGTGGGATGACTGGATTAACTTGGCAGTCTCAAAAGTGACCAGACACCATGTAGAACTTTATAG
Organism: Pseudoxenodon macrops; assembly: GCA_032467955.1. NCBI lineage: Eukaryota > Metazoa > Chordata > Lepidosauria > Squamata > Pseudoxenodontidae > Pseudoxenodon > Pseudoxenodon macrops. The sequence continues at coordinate 10,545 of JANHFT010080801.1, read as the reverse complement.
GTGACCATTAGTCTCTACAACAGCACTCCAAGCCAGTGCAGCTTACAGTGCAGTTGTGTTACATGCTACACGATAAAGTGTCCAAAGTGACACATGCACTACATTTTGAACCAGTTGTAGCTTTGATATGCTCGTCAAAGGCAGCCTTGTGTAATATTCCAACAGGGAGATGACTAAACCATGAGTGATTGTCAGCTGTACTTCCTGATGACTTAGGAAGTGCACAAGGTGGAGCTGGAAGAGTTTGGATATGGCAGAAAAGATGTGGTGAAAGTCAGGGGTGGGTTCTAACTTACCTCGCCGCTGGTTCGCTTCCTCCCACGCAGCCACAGTGCAAAAAAATTACAAATAATTACCCAAAAAAGGCCAAAAACAAGATGGTGATGCATGTACAGTGCTAGAAACTTGGCTTCTGCACATGCACAGAAGAAAAAACAGAAAAAAATCCGGAAAAAAATAAAAAATAAAAGATGGCAGCATCAATGGACCAGAACCGGTTCCATGACATCACCAGCGGCTTACTACCTACTCTATAGAATCGGTCCCACCTCTGGTGAAAGCATAATTAAGGAATAGAACGCTAACTATTTCTGTCCAGTTTCTCAAAGCATGGGAAAAAGGCCAACCAGTTTCCATGATGTGATTTTGAGCATAAACCCATCATTTCTAATAAGTACAACATAAATCTATTTGAAGTCCTGAACCTCATTGATATGTCCTGAACCCAAAATTATAAGGACCCAGTGGAAGAACACTGGAAGAAATCAGTGAAGTTGCTAAGAATGGATGTGAAGAATGATTGACCAAGAAAGAGATACAAACTATTCTGGATGTCAGAATTAGACAGGAGAAATTGCCAAGAACAGACGATAAGCCAAAGACAGAAAAAGACAAACATGTCAGGAAAGAACTTAACAAATTTAAGAGAACTGTTAGAAGAAGAAAAAGAAGCAATATCACAGTGACATCTAAAAATACATTGAAGACAGAAACAAAATTGGAAAACAAGAAAAGTTTTCCAAATAACATCAAACAATCTTGGAAGGTGTACACTGACATTTTATAGATGTCATCTTCATATAATATAATTTTCTATCTTGCCATTGCTCTTTATTCTCATTTTTTTTATCTTCTCAAAAATTCTAATTATGTAGGTCAGATGTTTGAAAAGCAGATTAATAGGATGGGGAGAAGACTGACTTCATGTAATAAAAAAGAGAGTATGCTATTCATAACTATTCATGAATTAAAAGTTATACAAATAATATTTAATGCATAAAACCGTATGCAAACTCATAATTTCAAATGATTTCTCAGCATCTGAAGAAATTATATACGCTGGAGTCTGTCTTTTCTGAGTTACAGCAAGAACATCAATTAAAAATATAACATTGTCAGAACACTGAAATCCCCATAAATATTCAGCCAGTAGAAAAATACCTGTAACAGGACAAGTTGTAGACTTCAATATGTAATATGTCATTAAAACTAAATGCTAGAGTGGTATTTGAAAAAAAAAAACTTCACCATGTACCTCCAGTGAAATAAAACTAAACGCAATGTGCTTTTTGCACCAATCAAATGGAAACGTTCAGAATAAGGGACCTTTCACACTCTTAAAATTAAATTGCACTCACAATTGATGAAACAATAATGTAACCTTCATAGACTAAGCCTGTGATAAATCTGATAATCTCATGTACTGTTCATCTGTTGATGAAAAATGGGAGCTATATAATTTAGAATACAGTTGAAATATTGTTTAACAGAACTGTACTATATATACATACTCCCATGTGTGTCACAAATAAATGGCACAGAATTAAAGTACCTAATTTGTATGAATGCCAGTGGCTTATGAAACTTCTCTTCTATTTCATAAATTGTCTAGTGTCATTACCAATTACATGGACCTTGCCCACTCATGCTTTCTGAAACAAAGCTGCTGATCTTTAGAAAGAAAATAAAAAAGCTGAAAAAGGCATTTCAGAATCTCCCTTTAGCTAATACTTACAAAACCCAACCTTCAAAATTCCATATAATAAATTACAAAGATATAGAATAGGTGATGCCAGGCTTAATAATAAATCACTAGAGATGTGCCATGTTCCTTCTTGCTTCAAACACTCCACTATCATCCCAGTGCTAAAGAAGTGCCCTCCATCAAGGATCTGAATGACTACAGACCAGTTGCTCTAACATCTGTAGTTATGAAAACCTTTGAAAGGCTAGTGATGTCCCACCTGAAAACCATCATGGATCCACTGTTAGACCCTCTGCAATTTGCATACTGAGCAAATAGATTGACAGATGATGCTGTTAATATGGCTCTGCACTACATGCTACAACATCTTGAATCTCCAAAGACCTGCGCAAGGGTCCTCTTTGTAGACTTCAGTTCAGCATTCAATACCATCATATCGGACATTCTTCGAACTAAACTAAATCAGCTAGCGGTACCTGAACACACTTGGAAGTGGATCACAAGCTTCCTAACAGACAGGAAGCAGCAGGTGAAGCTAGGCAAACTCACATCATATACCTATTCAATTAGCACAGGAGCCCCCCAGGACTGTGTGCTCTCTCCACTTCTCTTCTCTCTATATACCAATGACTGCATCTCACATGATCTATCTCTTAAATTACTGAAGTATGCAGATGATACAACGGTGATTGGCCTCATTTGAGACAACGTTGAATCCACATACAGACAGGAGGTTGGACAACTAGCCTCGTGGTGCGACCGGAACAACCTGGAACTGAACACACTCAAAACTGTAGAAATGGTGGTAGATTTTAGGAGAAACCCTCCCATACTACCGTACCACCTCTTAAAATACTAGACAACACAGTATCAACATTAGAGACCTTCAAATTTCTAGGTTCTATCGTATCTCAAGACCTAAAATGGACACCTAATATCAAAAACGACATAAAAAAAGCACAAAGAATGTTCTTCCTGCTTCCAACTCAGAAAGCTCAAACTGCCCAAGAAGCTGCTGATGCAGTTCTACAGAGGAATTATTGAATCTGTCATCTGCACCTCAATAACTGTCTGGTTCGGTTCTGCAACCCAACAAGACAAGCACAGACTTCAGAGGATAATTAAAACTGCAGAAAAAACAATTACTACCAACTTGCCCTCCATTGAGGACCTATATACTGCATGAATCAAAAAGAGGGCTGTGAAAATATTTACAGACCCCTCGCAAACTGGACATAAATTGTTTCAACTCCTACCCTCAAAACGACGCACTGCAACACCAAGACAACTAGACACAAGAACAGTTTTTTTCTCAAAAGGCGTCATTCTGCTAAACAGATCATTCCCTCAACATTGTCAACTATTCACTAGGGGTGCATTACTATTAGTCTTCTCATCATTCCTATCACCCATCTCCTCCCACTTATGACTGCATGACTGTAACTTTGTTGCTTATATCTTTACGTTGATATTGTTTCCTGATTGCTTATTTGTACCCTATGACTATCATTAAGTGTTGTACCTTACAATTATTTTATGTACACTGAGAGCACATGCACCAAAGACAAATTCCTTGTATGTCCAATCACACTTAGCCAAAAAAGAATTCTATTCTATTCTAAGAACAGAAACAAACCTCATCTGATTGAGCAATAGTAGTCTATGAAGAAATTACTAAAATACTGGGAAAAAACCCTGTGGCTTATAAAACAGAACAGACAGTAAAAGTGGGGAATAGAAATGACCAGCCAAGAAAATGACCTGGAGAGCAACTATTTAAGACAAGAGATTTGCTAAAGCCTCCAAGAAGGAATACAAAGTTGATTTATTTGATCAAGGTTAAAGTAAGATCTGTTTCTATAAAACTCTGGGACCCCTTTGTGATGTTTTTTGACATCAGGGCTGAAATATTAATGATTTATGGATTTGCTTATGAGTAAGGTATTAGCTATGGGAAGAAAAGCTATTACATAAAACTTTACACAACGTGACTTATTTAAGCTTGCTTGTGATAAAGATCAGAAGTCACCTACTTAAATGTTCCTTTTCTCTTTTTTATTTTTCTTCTTTCCTTTCTCTCCCACTTTCTATTCTCTGTTTTTGTTTTTTCCTCTGAGTTTAGTTTAGTTTGTATTAACTTTTGTTAGAATCTTAGGGCTGGAAGGGACCTTGGACACAAGGCAGGGGTTCTTATAAAAATCCCAGACAGGTGGGTTGTCCAATCGTTTCTTAAAACCCTCCAGCAGCAGAGCACAAGTCAGGAAGGCAAACTCTTCCATTTGATTAATGTCACTTCATTAATCTCATTTTTTCTTTAAAAAACATATGTTTTTTTGGGGGTAAATTTATATTACTTATACTCAGGTGATTCTGGGAAGATTACAATATTTAACATCCATAACATAAAAAACCCATATAAAACCCCTCCCCCATGACAGCAACCAACACAATCAAATTAATTACTTGATCGGCTCCATCTCCATTGATGGTCCCCAGGCCCTGTGACAAAACCATATCATCTTCAGGGTCTTTTGGAAAAGCAACAAAGGGGGATGGACGGACGGACGGACGGACGACAATGGTACCTTGAGGGGAGTGATGTTCCTAGGGAAGGGGCAATCCCTGAGAAGGCTCTTTTTTATGGTCCCACATCTCTAATGGATGAGACTGCAGCAAACCCTGCCCTCCTGCCCTGGAAAGTTGGAGACAGGACTAAAGTTCTCCATCTGGGTGGGATCTCTTAAGAAGAGAGGGAACCACAGCCTCTTTAAAGGACCGAGGCACCAGGCCCTCCCCCAGAGAATCACTTATCACTGCCAATAACGACTAGCATGTCACCACCAGGAGCCTTTAACCAGCCAGGGGAGACATGGATCTAAAATGGCTGAGTTCAAATTCCCTAGGATCTGGTCCATTTCTTCAGGATCTACAGGGTCAAACCATTCCCAGGTAACTGAGCCAAGACCTACCTGGAGCATCTCCACTGGATCAGTAACCACACCAATGTCTAACTCTGAATGAATCCAAGTGACTTTCCTTAGAAGTGACGATTCACCAGTAAAACTCCACCAACAACACTACAATAGCACTATATTCTTGTCAGAGTTAGCTGATTGGTCAATTGCAATGGTTCAAGTTCCATTCAGCAGAGCAACAAAATTCTGTATTGACCCTTCAGACTCAACCCATATGCCACAATAAGTGCACCAGCACATCCTCGTTTCCCTCATCTTTCACCTAAGTGTGATGGGACACAATCAGTTTCTACTGTTCTATTGGTTGTTAAAAACACACACACAATAAAAGAACAATCATAAACATTTGCTCAAAATGCTCAAGTTTTGGTCGGAACATGGAACAAAGTATTTTGTTCTAGACTCAAAAGCATGGTAGTTATTTCAAGTTCAGAACACTGAGAATGTTGAACTGCAAGTAAGTTCAGAATCACTGAAGATGCGGGTCAATGCAACCTTGGAGATCTTCTAGTCTGACCCCTGCCCAGTCTAGGAATCCCCTGCTATCCCGTTGACAGCCATCCAGCCTCTATTTAAACACCTGCTGCAAAAGTCCCACATCACTCCTCAGAAGTTTTATTCTTAAACTCTTCTATTATCTTGTTTCCTTTCCACTCCAGTTTGGCAGTGTGCTTCCTAAAATGCAGTGCCCATATGCTGATCTGGCAGACTGAATTGTGGTAAAGGTGCTTACAGACCTCACAATAGAGCTTGCAACACACATGGGCAGACGTAACCATATTTTCGACAGGAAACGATGAGCATCCCAGATCAAGCCAAATCCAAAAACACTAGGGAATTCCTGGAAGCTTAGTTGAGACAAATCAGCCCTTAACATAGAGATAAATCATATTTACACAACATTTAAAAGAGGCAATTAAAAAAACTAAGAAGGAAACAAAAAGGCCAGAACACATCCTCTTCAGTAGTCTACACCCAGACAAACAGTGATTAACACCAGACAAACAAACAAGCAGAATACCTACCCTAATTAAGAAACTACAAAGGAGAATAACCAACACCAACATCAACAACAGGTGACTACATGTAAACAGGAAACAAACCCCACACTCACTAGCAAGGATAATGTTTCCTAGTTGGGTAACAAAATGTCTACTAGCAAACAACCGACTCAGAAAGTACAAAGGATTCCACAATACACCAATTGCTCTCCCTAATATGGGATGGACGGGGAGCAAGTTTTGACAAATGCTTAAGACTTGTCAGAACCAGAATTGCAGGGCGAAAGGGGACCTCTGTTTCTCCTGTTTTACTAGGAATTCTCCACTCACCCTCAGAGCAGAGACAACCACCACATAATCCCTGAATGGACTGCAAATTATTTCTCTTTCTCACTGCTTTTGTGTCCCCGTCTCTTGATCTGTCTCTCTCACAGTAGCTCCTTTACCTCCACCATTAGAATAGCAACCAAAGGCTGCAGGTTGGATCAGGACACACAGAAGAGTCTGCATTATTCCAATTCATGAGTTTAAAACATGGGAAGGGAAGGCATAATGTTGTACAGAGAGGCCCTTTTTCCTAAAGGCTGAAATATGCTTTGCATTTATGGCGCAGCCAAGAGGAGCGAGCTGTGCAGGTTGCAGCCCCTGAACGCATCCTCCCATTTGCTACTGAGGCACCACAAGTTCTGGGCCTAGGAGAAGACGGGAAACACCACTTTAACTTGGATCAGATAAATAATACTAAAGCGGTTTCAGCAGTGGGCCAAGATGGAAAAAAGGCTGCATCATGTGGGCAATCCTTAAAGAAAGGCAGGCAGGCATCTTTAAGGTGCTGCTAAGGGATAAATAAGCAGCTACGCCCTTAGGCTACATCAAAAGATGTATAGTTAATAAGAGAACCCTCTGAATTAAACTGAAATCCATCCTGTTCTGTAACACAACAGGATGACAAAAGGATTGGAAATTACGTTTCACCCCCCAAATAAATCAAAATGGCTGGGTGCATTAGCCAGATATGAGTTGGAATATGATAGCAATAGTCTTTCCTCCTTTTAGATCCTGTGCCAAAGTAGTAAGCTGAAGCCTAGTTAGCCACCAGAATCCGACAGCCACCGTTCCCACATTAATGTCCCAGGCATTGATTAAGCCGCAATGGAAAGCAATCTCTTTTAGAGCAGCAAGCCTACCTAAAGGAACCTGAGGAATGCAAAGCAAACAGGCTCCCCACCAACACCAACACAGGAAAGCAGGCAGAACGCTTTCTGAGGACGGCCTTCCTTCCCCTCTTGGCCTGAGCAGAGCTGGGCTCAGGTTTTGTGTTCCTACCAGACTCGCCCACTGTTGAGTGGCTGGGGCAGGCGGGAGAACCTGTGTGGGACAAGAGTGCCTGCCCACCCCTCCTCAGAATCGAGGGACCAACGTTTTACATAGCACTGCCCCATAATAAGGAGCTGGCACCCAGCTGAAGAGGAAGCAGGAAGAGGAACAGGTTGGCTCCATCTGTGGTGTCCTCTGGCAGGTCCTCTTCCCCCCCCCCCTCTGGAACTGAAGCTCACCCTGACAGCAGTCGGGGGCTGGGGGTGGCAAGAGTCCAGCAGCTTCCCTCACCTTCTTCTCCCCAGAAGCAAGGCAAGCAACCAGACCTCCGATCTTCCCTTCCATTGGAATGGCATTTTGTCCAAGGGGGTGAAAATAAGCCTGGTAGTCCCTGAGCATGTTTAGAAGTTTTTAGCTCTCCAGCATAGCCTAGGGTTGGGGGAAGAGAGGCAGTTTTCCACTAGAGCCAATATAGCAGGTCCATCCATAGCCACCAGGCAAAGCAGCAGCCCAGGCAAATCAGAGCACACTCAGGCCTGGCGAATGCACCTGTCCATCATACTCCCCTCCTTTAGTGCTTGATCTCACTTGCTGGGAGAGGACCAACCCCTCCAAGAATGGGTTGTCAAGCCATGCAGAAATGCAGTGGAAAAAGGGGAACGAGGTTCCTTGAAAGCTGCCATCCAGCATCCTCTAAAACAAATGTGTTAAGGGGAAACACGTCCTTCATAACCCCATTGGCAAGTGGACAGTTGAGGGGTTCAGGAGAGAGATCAGAAGATCAAAGACTGACCTCTTAATGCAGGGCTCTCCAAACTTGGCAACTTTCAGATTTGTGGACTTCAACTCCCAGACCTCTCCAACCAGCATGGCTATCTGAGGAATTCTGGGAGTTGAAGTCCACAAATCTGAAAGTTACCAAGTTTGGAGACCTCTGTCTTAATGGCTTGCAGAAAAGCTTTTAATCTCTATAGCACCATTGCTCAACACAAACAGCAGATCAGTTCAGCTGTCAACCTGATTTGGTAAAGGAATTGACTCTATACCCAGAGATCTTCTGGAAGACTAGAAAGTCTCATTAGGCCGTTTGCAATAGCAAATGACAACCAATCTGGTTCGACAGTGGTAAGTACGGTAATATAACCTTCTCAGGGTGCAATCACCCCATTCTGTTCCAGACGTTTCTGCAGTATTCATCAAAGTGAGTAAAGACCTGTCAACACAAATCAATTTGCTGAGTCAGGGACTACCAGAGTCAATGGTAGAGACCACCTTGACATCTAGGCACAAGGAAGACAGAGCATTTGACATGATGAAAGTCGGAACTTGGTGGAGAAGGAATCTTATGGCAGCACAAGAACTTCTTGGATTTCAATAAGTCACACTGGAAGAGGAGGATGTGATAATGAAAGCCTGTCTATGCAAGCCATTACCTTGGGCTTCATCATTCTGGACAAATGGAGTCACTCTCTTTCAGGCATCCTTATGTGTGCCATTCAGGTGTATGGCTCTCATTTCCCCTCTGGCATTCTCTGTTTCCTTTTATGAGATTTAATACAGATTCACATGCACTGACAATAGCTCCTTTGGAGTTAAACAGATTCCAATCAATACTCCCTCTTGGAAACAGCTTTCCTACTGATGCTAACCTCAGCCATGAGTTGTCAAATTAAGTGTTCCCATTGATAAGAGAAGGCCCTGCCTCACGCCACAATAAGTTGATGTTTATGCCAGACCCTCATTTCATTCTTAAAGTTAATTCCAGGTCTTATAAGGCACAGGAGATGGCATTTCTAAATTTCTGTCGCATTCTTTACCATGCAAGACAACAAAGCTGATATAAGCTAGATATATCCAGGAGCTTAAGAACCGAGTGCATCCACTGGGACAGGAACATGGAATGAACTAGGGAGATATGTAATGTCTTCCTCTATTATGGCTAAAACTAAGCAATTATTTGGGAGAATTACTGTCTACTCAGTCAAAGAAGGCCTGTCATCTGGGATTACCTGATATGACATTTGTACAGGAGCGAAGTGGTCAGAATGATTTCCTTCCATTAAACATAACTGGGAAAACACATTGGCATCTGCAAAGATGGCCTTCAGTTGCTCTATACTTACAAGCATGCTGTAAGCCCCCATACCTTAATAAAATTTCTTTTTTGCCCAAAATTTTCAGGTAACCAAAAATGAAACTTGATCTTAAAATGACAAGTTTGGATTTTCGAAACACACAGGAAAGTCTTCCTAAGAGTTGTTACTGCCACCTGCAGGAAATGCTTGTGTTTTGTAATTAATGCTAAGGTATTAGCTACTACAGCACTATCAATTGTACGAATACCCAGATTGAATTATTTTTCAGCTGAAGATAATGCATGCAACTAAGGAGCTAACCCTCACCAAATGAAAAGAAGTTTAAGCCTTGCTTTCTAGCCAGAGGAAGCAGAGTTAACCCTTCCTTGTTGCTTCAGTGACACGACCATATGCCTAAGTGAAGACGGCCAGTACAGAAACAATGGCTTCTGGCTTCCTAAGAATTACAGTGCAGGTAGTCCTTGACTCACAAGTTTGCTTAACGTTACAACGGCACTGAAAAATGTGACATGGCCACTTTTCAGAGTTATGATCTTTGCAGCATCCCCCATGGTCACATGACCAACGTTCAGATGCTTGGCAACAGGTTCTTATGGAGGACCCAGTCATGTGATCACCTTTTCTGACCTTCTGACAAGCAAAGTCAATGGGAAAGCCAGAATCATTTAACAACTGGCTTTTCAGCTGCAGCTCTTAACTGTGGCAAATGGGAGCAAAACTCACTTAACAAACGTCCCATTTAACAACATAAATTTTGGGCCCAATTGCGGTTGCAAGTCGAGGACTGCCTGTACTGGATTTTAAAAAAACTTTCTGTCCCAAACGAAGTTGCTTAAAAGTAATGCTTATGAAAAATCAGAAGTGATCATATTCATATCAAATAGACAACTGGTGACCTGTTGGGCCATCCATCATTGAGGCATTTCCTTACTCAAGCGCTTGGCCCAACCCTTACTCCCCCCCACACCACACACTCCACAGAGCACCCTCTCGCACCACAAAGCTGGGCTGTCATCCAGCTCTGTGATGTTATCACTTCCTTACCTAACCAGAATCCCGGGTGGAAAGAGGAGGGGGAGAGGAGTGACTTCTGACCAGCTCCCCCAATGACCTTCCTTGCAAGAAGCGGTGGGAACGGCAGTCCTGGGGGACACGGGGGGGACGGGACAGGA
>JANHFT010080477.1:0-10739 GCA_032467955.1 Pseudoxenodon macrops | reverse complement strand
ATAAGACTGCAGCCGGATGATGGCTTGGGGCTGGGTGGAGTGCCAAGGGCGGGGTGTCTGGGGCGGGGCTATCTAAAGTGTACTGATAAGCAGCGTTGGAAGGCAATTGCTCCCAATGCTGACTTTACAGAGCTGTAAGCTATCTCACTGCTTCCTGGAATGGTAGAATAAATGCTGGTTTGGAGGAACACATATCTAGCCTGATTTATTTCAACTGAGTTGCCTGCAAGGGCTGAGACCTATACACTTACCCACCCTAAACCTCATATGTTTAGATAGTCATTGATCATCATATTGGTAGACATTATCTGCAGCATCCATAGGGACAGAATTGGAAAGATGATGGATAAAGCATTGAAAGGAGATGGGCGATATAAAAATGATAAAATAAAACAATAATTAAATAATTAAAATAAAATAAAATACTGCAATGAAAGCCATAACTCTCTTCTATATTCATGTCAAAAAGAAGTGGCGCTGCATCCATCAAAATATGCTGTTTTTCTTCCATGCCCCTCCCCATTTTGCTAATTTTGATCACCATCACTCTGCAACCGCTGGTTTCTTAACAGTATGTGGAAAAGACATGTATATCGGTCTGGAAAGCTGGTCTGTTCAACAATTCCACAGAGAAGCAAATGGAAGTGTCTTAGTTGCTCTTGTTGGGTATTGGATCCAAGATTGGCTTCCCTTCCAAACCTCTAATCTTAATCTCTCCTAATCCTAATCCCTAATCATCTAATCCTAATTGCTCCTAATCTCAATAAAATTGAATGTGGGAAAACAAAGGAAGATCCAGGAATTACAATGGGAGGGAGTATTAGAGTTGGTCTTAGTGAAGTCAATAAGTGGGGGAGACTAAGAGGGAGTACAGAGGACAAAGGGAGAGTGAGCCTGTCTCCATTGCATTTGAACTTTCTAGAACAGTAATGACTAACCTTTTCTGGACCAAAAGCATGTGCGTGCACATTCAACCCCCCTCAATGCAATGTGAGCATGGCCCCCTGCATGCGCATGTGCCCCTTGCATGCACACGTGGCCCATTTGTATGCGCATATGGCCCCCTGTGCATGTGTACATGCCTCCCACATGCGCACATGGCCACTGCATGCGCCTGCCCCTGACACATTTTTCCCCCGCACAAGCCCCACCCCCCACGCATGTGTGGTAGAGACCCAAAGACCAGCTGGATGTGTGAGGCAGAGCTGGACTGGGGTGACAACTTGCATGCCCACAGAGGAGCTGCTGGCTGTAAGTGAGGAAGACTGAGATGGAGTACACAAGACAAAGGTAGTGACATGTGAATCATAACTACAAACCAAAAATAGCAATAATGCATTCAGGATAAGTGCGCCTATGATTGCAATTTTATATTATTTCAGAATGATCGGCTTAGTTCAATGCAATACTAGTTTTTTACTTATTTATTTGTCAACCAATACAAGGAAACAAATATCAGTTTAGACATAGACATGAACACATGAAAAAAATGGCACAAACAAATGGATATAAATAAGCAAAACATAGCCATAAAGACATAAAATGAGTACATATAAATGGGGACAGTAGGTCACAGATGGTAGGCATGCTGGTGCGCTTATGCACGCCCCCTTAGGGACCTCTTAAGAAATGTGTAAGGTCCACAGTAGACAGTTTAAGGTAAAAGGTATGGGGTGTGTGTGTTAGAGAAACTAACAACAGGATCAGGTAGAGTGTTCCAGACGTTTACAACTCTATTGCTGAAGTCATATTTTCTGCAATCAAACCTTTGCTCCTAGCTACGAATCCAAGGGAAAATCAGACTCGTCAAGCAACAGCGCAGTGCTTAAACTCGCCAAAGGAGATGAAGTGTGGCTGCGGATGGGCAACGGGGCTCTCCACGGAGACCATCAACGCTTTTCCACTTTCGCTGGGTTCCTTCTTTTCGAAACCAAGTAGATCTGCCTGCACTGGGAATGCAGTACAACGTCGCTATTCGGTTTCCCTGCTCTTTGGATCCGCACAGGTAGCCCTCGATTTACAACCGTCCGTTTAGCGACCATTCAACATCCGTGAAAAAAGTGACTTAGGACCGTTTTTCGCTTGGAGCATCTTCATGGTCACCTGATCAAAATTCGAATAGTTGGCAATTGAGTCGTATTTATGTCAGTTAGTGTCCCGGGGTGTGTATGTGTGTCATGGGATCACCTTTTGCGACCTTCTGACAAGCAAAGTCAATGGGGAAGCCAGATTCACTTAACAACGGTGCCAGGAAAGGTGGGGCAAAACTCACTTAACCAATGTCTCACTTAGCAACAGAAGTTTTGGGCTCAATTGTGGTCGTAAGTCGAGGACTACCTGTACTAAAATCCCAAGATCTGTCTTGATACCACTATGTTGTGAACTATGAAACGTGATAAGAAGGCCCGAATTTATATTATGCCCTTTTAGGACGCTTGGCATCCCACCGCACATTCTTGCCTCCTTGCTAATGGATACTGAAGTTACCAAACGCCTCTTCCTGGTAATTTAATAGAATGATGATTGTAGCCTTTTCTTTTTCCATTCTAAACCAGCAATTTTCATCTGAGCTTGGCCGCTAATGAATGTTGCATGTACAAAACATTCAAACGGGATGTCATTGTGTCAGCGAACCATGTGTGTGTTTGGAAGCTCCTGAATTTTGAAATACAAAAATATAGGTAGTCCTCGACCTACAACCATTCGTTTAGTGAGTGTTTGAAGTCAAAATGGCAGAGAAAAAAGTGATTTACAACCGGTCCTTGAACGTATGACTATTGCAGCATCCTGGATCAAAATTTGGGTACCAGGCAACCAGTATGTATCATGTTTCCACGAAAATAAGACCTATCCCGAAAATAAACCCTAGCTTGATTTTTACATGTGCACCCAATATAAGCCCTACCCCACTCCCCAAAAATATGCCTTAGTTAAGACCCTGCCTACTCGTGGTGCATGGGTTGGGGCAAGCGCACAAGTAAAAATCAAGCTAGGGTGGGGATGGAGGGATGGAGAGGCCCTACCGGTACTTACCTTTGGACAGTTACAGCCAGGCCTTGCACACCCTGACACCTTCCTCACCTTGCCGGCCCACTTCTTCTGCAGGCGTGTGTCAATCCAGAGCTCTTTTATCGACTGCAGCGGCCTTTCCTGAAGGCCTCTCATGGAGAAACAAGGCCAGGGGGCACCACACGCGTCAATCTGGAGGTTGTTTCTTAGCTGCAGACGCCTTTCCTGAAGGCCTCTGACTGAAATGGAGGCCAAGGGCAATGCGCGCGAGTGGTGGCAAGTGGCTGCAGAAGAAATGGGTCAGCTGCTGGGCGGGGCTGTTAGTGCCGCCACAGCGAGGTGAGTCGGAGGAAGATATCCCCGCCAAAATAAGACTTGGTGCCTTTTTTGGCGGGAAAAAAGTAAGAGCGGGTTTTATTTTTGGAGAAACAGGGCTTTAATGACAATTGCAACATCCTGGGGTCACATGATCGCCATTTGCAACCTTCCCAGCCAGTGTTGACAAGCAAAATCAATGAGGGAAGCTGGGTTTGCTTAACAACCGCATGATTCACTTAAGAACGGCAATGATTTGCTTAGCAACCATTGCAAAAAAGGTAATAAAATTGGGCATAACTCAATTAACAACCACCTTGCTCAGGAATCCTGGTCCCAATTGTCAGTTGAGTATAACACAGGGATATGCTTGCACTATATATGCATACATACCAGTATATAAAAACAGTGAGAAACAAACATTGGAAGGAGACTAACATGTTTTCCCGAAAATAAGACCCTGTCTTATATTTTTTTGAACTCCGAAATAAGCGCTTGGCCTTATTTTCGGGGAGGTCTTATTATTTTGTGGTGTGTGGAACAAGATGTGCTTCCTCTTGCTGTCTTACCTGATTTCCAGCTCTGTTACCCTAACCCTAAGCAGAGGAAATGGCAGGGAGGGTTTATTTTCAGGGGAGGTCTTACTTTTGGGGGAGGTCTTATTTTCAGGGAAACACGGTAGCTGCATTTTTTGAGACAGCTTTATGAAAAAAAACAAAAGCTTTCCAGATTAATACAGTAAATCTTGACTATTGTTAGCAAACAACTCTTAAAATAGCAACTGTGAGATTTTAAACTTTTGGTTTAAATAATGCATTTAAATTTTTGAACGTGTTTAAACTTGGTAAAATTGAATTAGTTGGCTTCAATCTGACGCAGCAATCTCAAAATGTGCATATTTGTGTATTTGTGTGTGTATTCTGTGGCAAATGATGTGTACCCTGCTTTAGGTACCTTTCGCTGTGGCTGAAGATTCGCTAATTTCCACTTCTGCTCAGACTTTGAAAAATAAATATATCAGTTTTAGGGCTGATTTTTATTTTCATCCTGTGCGAAAGTATATTTAAGAAACAAGCTGACTTAGATTTTGGTAAATTACCCATTGGCAGAACAACAAAGTCTTTTGGAAGCTGGTGGACTATATATTACCGCAAGACTTAGTATTTTAAAAACATTAAATATACATTGGTACATTGAATACTTTAGACTTAGCAGGAGTTGCAATCTGTAGTAGATGTCATTAAAAAAATGAGGCCTTGTTTGGAATGCACGAAGGAAGTATGTAAACTTTTAAAAATATCTTAGCAAGATGATGGCATGCTTTCAAAACGTAGTTTTACTCTCGTCATTTACTAATGATATATTCTGACCCCTGTTCTTAGTACGAATGCCTTTTGCCTTTTATTATTAGAAATGTGTTTTGAGCTTCTGGTTATTTTGTACAGAAGACTTACTAATTAAAGACCATTTTGAATAAGTATTTTGCACAGAAAAAGAAAAATACACTAAAGTTCTGTACTTTAGACTAGATTTTTAAAAAAAATGATCTTTAGAAATAAAGAGGGTGAGAATTTGACTGAGGGAGGAGACTCAAAAATAACCAACATAGTTTTACTCATAAACAGTTTTGCAGTCCATGCAATATATTGCAGTAACAATGAAATTGATATAATTTCATAAATATAATTTATGTCTTATACGATTTTTATGTCCTGGATGCAGCAGAGGCAGGGTGGGGTATTTTGACATGCCATATTTTGTTCAATAGCAAATATCTGTGATTATTGCCTGATTATTGGAGTCATTTTAAAGTAGCGCCCTGAGCCTGCTATCCACTGTGGACTGCAGTTGGCTGACGATCATAGATTTTGATTGGGGCGCGGTGGCTCAGTAGTTAAAGATACTGACTTTGTCAACTGGAGAGCTGGCAGCCCTGGGGTTCGAGCTCCGCATAATGGGGTGAGTTCCTGTTTCTTGCACCTGCTCCTGCTAACCAAGCAGTTCAAAAGCATGGAAATTGCGAGTAGATTAATAGGTACCACTTCAGTGGAAGGTAACAGCATTCTGGGCGCCTTTGGAGTATAACCATGCTGGCCACATGGCCACATAAATTGTCTTCGGACGTTGGCTCCCTCAGTCAAGAAATGGAGACGAGCGTCGTACCCTAGAATCGGACATGACTGAGAGGGACACCTTTACCTT
Source organism: Pseudoxenodon macrops (assembly GCA_032467955.1). Taxonomy (NCBI): domain Eukaryota; kingdom Metazoa; phylum Chordata; class Lepidosauria; order Squamata; family Pseudoxenodontidae; genus Pseudoxenodon; species Pseudoxenodon macrops. The sequence continues at coordinate 5,213 of JANHFT010080477.1, read as the reverse complement.
TACAATAGATTTTTGAGCCTTTGCACATTTGGAATTGGGGAGTTTTATTCTACAAAAAATGTTATAAAGCACATTTCACACAAATATGGAAACTGTAATTTCATTCATCAGGGCTGTTTTCTGCCTGTTAAAAGGATTTCTTCAAATTACAACTCAACCTCCCTTTTCCATCTCTATCCAAATACAAGAATATATGCAGTCCACTTTCTCTGAAGTTCTGAGAACACAGAACTTCTGGCATACTTCTGTTAAATATTATATTGTGTCATGACACTGTACAGGGCGATTTCTTTAATTTTACCTAATATATAGCATACCCTATGTGGCAGGGGTGGGCTGCTGAGGGTTTGCAGGGTTTCGGGAGAACCTCTAGCTAAGATTCTGTGCAGTTTGGAGAACCCCCAAATCTCACTCCTGGCTGGCCCTGCCCACCCTGCCCTGCCCCTTCCAGGAATCCCCACGCGGCCCATTTTGGATGCAGGTAAGTGCAGGGTGCACATGGAGGTTTAGGGAGGGCGAAAAACAGGCCTACCAGAAGTTTGGGAAGGCCGGAAACGGCCTCCAGAGGGCCTCTGGAGCCTGGGGAGCCCGTTTTCGGCCACCCGGAGGCTCGAGGAAAGCCTCTGGAGCCCGGGGAGGGAAAAAACACCCTCCCCCCATGGTGCAGGAGGCTGAATAGACCATGCTCACTATGACCATGTGCACCCAGTAACTGGGCAGAGAACCCCTTGCTAAAAAATTTAAAGCCCAGCCCTGCTATGTGTTGTCCTCTGACCACTAGGACGTTTTCTTCTCCATACTTTCTTCTCACATTCTTTCCTTCCCTTACCCCCCACTCCCAAATTTTGCTACCAATGTTTTTATCAGGACTCCCTAGCTTTCATCATTTTTAAAAGTTGTATGCTTATAAATCTACATTTGAATGTTCAATTTTATCCCACTGATTCCATTATTCCTCTTATTAATTCTCCAGTGTCTGCGCAAAGTAGGAATAAAGTGCCATAAATCCTAGCTTCAATGGAGGCTCAATGCTCAAATAATGCTGTAAATATTCTACCTCAATCTCCTCCATAATTGGTATTCACGCATCCTTGATCCCAAATCTTACATAACACAATGATTTGATCTTATTTGTAATTTATGATGCTGCATTATAACTTAATATGAACATATCTATTCTACAGCTGATCTTTAGATGATAATTGTGCATTATTGAAATTATACTAAGCACATTTTGTTACTTTCTTTCGTTCATAGCACGAACTAGCATATTCCAACTTCAACATCTGTCTCTCAGATCTGTAAATGAACGTGTCAGAATTTTACAATCAGCCAATCAGTGACTGTCTAAAGTTATGATGAACCCCCTAAACTGTATTTACAAGCTGTATTTGAAGCCCTAATAGTGACCCCCCCACCGATTTTGTGATCACATGATCACATTTGGGGTGCTTGGCAACCAGCTTGCATTTACAGCTGTTCTGAGGTCAGGTGACCATGATTTACATTTTTGGCCATAAACTAGTATTTACTTCTGGCAAAAAAAAATTTAAAAAATTGCAGGCAATGGGTTTGCTTAACGACGATTATGGTTGCTTAAAGACTCAAGGTTTGCTTAATGCAAAAATGCTGCAAAAATGTTATGAAATCAGGTCAGTCACATGATGACCTGCTTAACGACTACAACAGAGGTGGGTTCCTAACGGTTTGGACCGGTTCTATAGAGTAGGTAGTAAGCCGCTAGTGACGTCACAGAACCGGTTCTGGTCCATGGACACTGCCATCTTTTTTTGGGAATTAAAAAAAAACACACATTTTTCTTCTTCTGCGCATGCGCAGAAGCCAAGTTTCCAGCACTGCACATCCATCGCCATCTTGTTTTTGGCCTTTTTGTGTCGGGGATTTTTGTAATTTTTTGCACTGCGCATGCATGCACACGTGACGCGCTCATGCGCCCACGGCGCACAGTAAGTTAGAACCCACCCCTGGACTACAACTGCGTATGACTGTAATTCTAGGCTCAATCATGGTTATAAGTTGAAGACTATCTGTACCCAATGTCTGAAATATGCTAAAAAGATCTATCTTCAAATAACAATGTGTAGGCCATCTAACCATTGGATCAAAATACATGGCAAGGAAACCGGGGAAAAAAAGCTGTTTTCTGCCACCTAAAAGGCACATCAACAGGCACATAAATATTCATATTGCTATAGCACACTCTTTGTAAAAACAAATTTTGCTTGGCTTAAACCATATTACTGGCAAGTATTGAATTTTACAGCGAGTAACGCTCGTCCAAAATATTTATCTTCCTGAGGACAGGCAGAAAATACGAGCTGCATATCCAGGCTACCCAATTTATTTTTTACATCTAGAATCTCCTTCTGGAAATCAAAACACCATAATTATAAATTAAGATGCTGAATATTTTCCTAGGGGCATGGGGAATTGGCTTGGCCAGTTTTATAAAGTAGTTGCCATTGATTGAAGCCAATATTTCTTACATTGGTTTTCCTCTTAGGACCCGTTCCCACTTTTAAAAAATAGGACCCCAAAAAGTGATTTTGTCTATATAGGTTATTTTTATAAATATAGGTAGTTCTCAATTTACAACAGTTCATTTAGTGAACTTTCAAAGTTACAACTGCACTGAAAAAAGTGAGATGACTATTTTTCATACTTATGACTGTTGCAGCATTTCCATGTTCATATGACTAAGATTGACACACATGGCAAGTGACTCATATTTATGACGGTTGCAGTGTCCTGGGGTCACATGGGTCACCTTTTGAGACCTTCTCACAAGCAAAGTCAATGGAGAAGCCAGATTCACTTAACCGTGTCACTAATTTAACAACTGCACTGATTCACTTAACAACTGTGGCAGGAAAGATTGTAAATTAGGACAAAATTCACTTAGCAAAGTATCACTTAGCAACAAAAAAAATTGGGCTCTATTGTAAGCCCAAAGGACCACCTGTATTTATTGTATTAAAAATGGGCACATTTGCTGCCAAAATAGCATGTCATGATTTTTTGATGAGATTTTAATATTGTATTATTTTTTCAACATAGGCTGAGTTGATAATTTTGATTTTGCAGATCCCTGAAAGTGTTTTGGGGAAAACTCAGGGGTCATTGGACCATGTTTTGAAAAATAGTCATTAAAACATGGAGGTTAATTACAACACCTATTTCCCAGAAGAAAAAAATTGGTATTCAGAAAACACCTCATGGTTGGAATAACAGTTTAATTTTAAAAAAAATGTAAACCTACTCCATGCCCGCTGTTTCATTAACAGCGGGCATGGAGTAGGTGTACATTTAAAAAAAAAATCAAACTGTTATTCCAACCATGAGGTGTCTTCTGAATACCAACTTTTTTTCCTATTATGTGTTTACATTGTAAGAGCAAAATCTTTGGACAAAATAAGATAAACTAGTTTTGTCCCCTTTTGAAACAAAAATGTTATGGTGAATATGATGAAACTTGCTGAGATGTCCAAACCGATAACCTTGATCAGAGGAAAAACAAGATCTACATTTTGTGCTGACTGGAAATCCTTATAGACATTTCAAACAAAACAGAAAAAAATGAAATTATGTTACATAGTTTGATGATTAGAAAAAAATCTGATTATAGAAAAAATGAAAATTATACTATAACCATAGAATAAGAGGCTACGGTAATTTACGTGTGTACTTATAATGTCTGTAAATAAAATCAGAACTGTTTTTATATTTTCTTTTTTTATGCACTTTTCTCTTCTTTCTTTTCTTTATGCTAAATAATTTTTTTTAATCCTACCTTTATTACTTCATAGTAATACACAAAACGCGGAGAACACGTGGTATTCATTCCTCCTCATACTTAAACTATTTAACTATTTAAACTAGTAAATTGAAATATGATTTTCAATTTTAAAAAATAAAAATAATCCCGTGCATTCTAAATATTCGTTGCTGTTATTTTTTAATCTTAAAATATGAATAAAGTTATTAAAGCTTTATTAAGTTTTTCTTCATCCAAGGAAAAAAATGTCCAAATTAAATAGTTAAATATCCGTTTCTATTATTTTTTTAATCTTAAAATATGAATAAAGTTATTAAAGCTTTATTAAAAGTTTTTCTTCATCCAAGGAAAAAAAATGTTCAAATTAAACAATTAAATATTCGTTTCTATTATTTTTTTAATGTTAAAATATGAATAAAGTTATTAAAGCTTTATTAAAAGTTTTCTTTTCATCCAAGTAAAAAAAATGTTCAAATTAAATAGTTAAATAGTTCGGGGGACGGGAGTTCCAAGGCCAGGAGGGATGCAAAGACCGAACCAAATGCGCGATGATGCGGCCTCCGGGCTTCAGCATCTACCCGGCTCTCTGGAAACCGAGCGCTCGCCAGGAGGAGGAGGAGGAGGAGGCCGGCCTGGAGGCGGCGGCGGTAGCAGCGCCAGCCCCCCGTCTCCTCCCAGCCCGCCCGGCCTTCTCTCCGCCCTGCGCCGTTTCTCCGCTCAGTCCGCTATGGCGCTGCAGGGCGTGCGGGTGTTGGAGATGGCCGGCTTGGCGCCGGCGCCTCTCTGCGGCCTGATTCTGGCTGACTTCGGGGCGCGAGTGGTGCGGGTGGACCGCTGGCCCCAAAACCCCTTCATCTCGGACGTGCAAGGCCGCGGCAAGCGCTCCGTCGCGCTGGATCTGAAGCAGCCCCAGGGCTCCGCCGCGTTACGCAGGATGGCCCAGCGATCGGACGTCCTGGTGGAGCCCTTCAGACCAGGTGCTCCTTTCGCCAGGCGGGGGAATCGGGAGGTGGGCGGCTTTCCTGCCGGGCGAGGATTTCAGAGCTCTCTTCAGTATGCTCTGTGCAAGTGGATCGCTTCTTTATGCACATGCATGAACTCTGCCCTTTCAATCGGGATGCAGTTGGAAGGGAACCTTGGAGGTCTTCTAGTCCACAGCCCCCTTGCTCAAGCAGGAGACCCTATGCAATTTGAGACAAGAAGCTGTCCAGTCTCTTCTTAAAGACGTCCAGTGATGAAGCCCCCCCACACCTTCTGAAGCTCAGCTGTTCTACTGACCCAAAGGTGCTTTTTCAAGAGGCAACTGGACTTTCATGTTTTTCTTTGAAGACTGTTTCATTTCTAATCCAGCCAAGAGTTGAAGAAGCTTCTTGGATGAGAAGTGAAACGTCTTCAAAGAAAAAACAACAACATAAAG
>JANHFT010080194.1:0-10749 GCA_032467955.1 Pseudoxenodon macrops | reverse complement strand
TCTCCTAGCGAGGCATCCTTTTTCCTCTGCCGACTGGAAGTTGGTTCCCCCACCATAGAGTTTCCTCCTAGCGAGGCGTCCTTTTTCCTCTACCTGCCCTAACCAAAAGCCCTATCAATTGTGGAGCCGACCGGCGACAGGGAGCCGCATCAGAGGGATGAAAGAGCCACATGCGGCTCCAGAGCTGCGGATTGCCGACTAGCCTGTGACTTGGGACCTTTCAGGCCAACTCAAGTCTCAAATGGCAACATTCGTACAGCTATATGCTTTCTGTATTCCGTGTTCTCCTTTTAAGAAAGGTTCTGCCGTCTCTTATGAGAAGCTTGGGGACCCCTGTCCTGTTTCTAAGCCATGTTTTGATGTTGCTTTAACTGCAGGTCACAATGTCCTGATCAATAAAACTTGTCTCATCTCCTTTGAGGGAATCTGACAGAAGATACCAGAAACCAAAGCCGAAAATGCCTGGTTTTCCTCCGCACATCGACGCAACCGAAACACGGCGAGGCTGGGCCATTCTCACACACTGCTTCCCGAATAAATTGATATTTCAATAATTTATTCCCCGCACTCCTGCAAATCCTTCTCTCCTCTCCTTTAAGGCAGGAAGGTGCCATTAAATCCTAATTCTCACTTTCCCTTCACAGGTATAAGCGGTGGGAGGTGACAGCTAAAAAGAGAAAGAAATAATAATAATTTTAAAAAAAAGGTCCAGGAGTCCTTTTAACTAGATAAAGAACTAGAAAAGGAGATATAATTTATTTTTAATTTGCTGATTGAATTTCAATGCAGCCCATCTCACCCTGAGGCAACTCCATAGGTCTATAGAATATCGGATGTGGAGAAATTCCGTGTTAGTCTGGAGGTGGGGAAAGTATAGTTTTGTCGAGTGGTGAAGGCGCCAGGTGAGAAACTGGGAGTTGAGGAGTTCTAGTTCTGCCTTAGGAATGAAAGCCGGCGGGGCTAATCATCAAGAGACATGAGTTCTAGTCCTTCCTTAGGAATGAAAGCCAGCTGGGGGACTTTGGACTAATCACTAGGAGACTGTGAGTTCTAGTTCCACCTTAGGCATGAAAGACTGCTTGGTGGCCATTTTCCATTCATTTCCCTCCCTTATGCGGACTTGGTAGTATGTTTCTCTGAGGTAAATTTTGTGCAGGAGGGGATGAATTGCCTGTAGAAATTTGCGAACTCCAGGAAGTGAGTTCTAGTCCCACCTTAGTGAGGAAAACCAGCTGGAGGGCTTTGGGCCAATCACTAGGAGACTGTGAGTTCTAGTTCCACATTAGGTATGAAAGCCAAATGGGAGACTTTGGGCTAATCACCAGGGGACAGTGAATTCTAGTCCTGCCTTAGGCACGAAACCCGGCTGGGTGACTTTGGACTAGTCGATCTCTCTCAGCCCAACCCACCTCACAGGGTTGTTGCGGAGAGAATAGGAAGAAGGAGTACTAGATATGTTCAGCATCTTGAGTTGCTTGCAAAAAATATATATATAATAAAGGTGGGATATAAATAATACCAAAATCATATATCAACAATCAAGTCAAATTTCCATTAACCGCATTTCACAAGGCGGAGCATGGAGGAGATCAGGCTTTCCAACGGGGAAGTTAAGAAGCACGATGCTTAAACAGGGGACATCTCCTTTTAGCGGAAAAATTATTTCCTGAAACTTCACGGAAGCAGTTTTCGTATCCTTCTAAGGCAGTGATGGCGAACCTATGGCACCCGTGTCAGAGGTGGCACGCGGAGCCATATCGATGGGCATGCGAGCTCAGGTCCGGCGTGCGCCAGCTGATTTTTGGGCCTTTTGGGCCCACTGGAAGTAGGGAAACAGGCTGTTTCCGGCCTCCGGAGGGGGTGGGGAAGGCCTGTTTTTTGCTCTTCCCAAGCTCCAGAGCCTTTCTAGGAGCCTGGGGAGGGCGAAAACGGCCTTCCCCAACCCCCCTAGAGGCCCTCTGGAGGCTGGAAATGGCCCATTTGGCAACTTCCGGTTGGACCGGAAGGCCCTTCTGGAAGTTGGGAAACGGGCCTCTGGAATGAGTGTGGAAGGCCGTTTTTGCCTCTTCCCAAAAAAGAGAGTGAAAAACAGGCGGGCCATTGCATGCCGAGAGAGCGGGAGTCGCGCAAGCATGCGTAGGGTGTGACGCATGGAATTATAGTTGTGGGCATGCACGCGTGCGACTCCCCCGCGCAACCTGCCCCCACTTTTGGCACGCAATGGCAAAAAGGCTAGCCATCACTATTCTAAGGGATGCTGTCCACCTCCACCTAACCTAGAGATTTCCTGTTGGCCTCCCATCCCTGATCAAGAAAGATCACGGATCGTGAAATGTGTACGGACTCTTAACAACCACATAGGTGGATTTTGTTCTGGAAGATCTCTTCCCCAACCTGGCCCTTCAGACCTTCGATGGTCCATTCACCACCTCTGTAACTAAGTCCTTATAGCTGGTTGTCCTCTTCTTCCCTTCCCTCTTTCCCAGCATTAGGGATTTCTCTAGGAAAAGAGACCTTCACGTAAAACAAGTCCAACAAGTGATAGTTAGCGTTTGGTCAATGTTTTCTCCAGGGAGGGCTTGGGGTTGACGCGTTCAATGAGCTATTGACTTGCTTCTTCAGCTCTTCAGAAAATTCCCAGTGGCCTTCTCCAAATCCAACACTGATTTAACAAGCTCCTTCTTTCTGCCAACAACGAACTCCACCTGGGGACATTCACCTGTCAGGAAGACCTGTCAGTGAGCTAGGAACTCTCTGTGGTTCCCTTTTCAGGAGGTTGTGGGCTTTGCACAACCCACCACAAACACACATCGGTCTTCGTTCATGGTGGTTGGTCAAGAACCAGAAGGACAGAGGACCGACTGGGCCCAATGTTTCTCAACTTTAAGACATGAGGACAGAGGTGGGTTCCTACTGGTTCGGACCGGTTCTACCGAGTAGGTAGTAAGCCGCTGGTGACGTCACGGAGCCGGTTCTGGTCTGTGGACACTGCCATCTTTATTTTTGAAATTTGTTTTTTTGGGGAACATTATTTTTTAATTTTTTGGGGTTTTTTCCCTTCTGTGCATGCGCAGAAGCCGAGTTTCCAGCACTGCGCATGCGTCACCATCTTGTTTTTTTGTTTTTTTTCTACTGTGCACCCACGTGGTGTGGCCGCACAGCGCGTCAGGCAGTGAACCAGCGGTGAGGTAAGTTAGAACCCACCCCTGCATGAGGACTTCAATTCCCAGAATTCCCAGGCCAGCCATGCTGGCTGAGGAATTCTGGGAGTTGAAGTCCACATACCTTAAAGTTGAAAAACACTGCATTTGGCCTATCTGCCAAAATAATCTAGTCTGACCTTTGTGGCTTTCGTTTAGCGACTGTCTGAAGTTACAACAGCAGTGAGAAAAGTGAGCGTTTTTCACACTTATGACCGTTGTAGCATCCCCAGGGTCCCGGGATCCAAATTCACACGCTTGGCAACTGTCTCGTATTTATGACAGTTGCGGTGTCCTGGGGCAGGGGTGGTGGTGGTGGAGTGTCACGTGATTCCCTGTTTGACAAGCAAAGTCAGGGGGTTGGAGGGGTGGGAAGGCGGATTCGCTTAACGGATGTGTAATTCGCTTAAGAACGGCAGGGTTTCACTGAACCAGCATGAGATTAAAAAGGGGTCGTAAGACGGGGAAAAACTGAACAACTGTCTTGGAAATTTTGGGCTCAGTTTCGGTCATAAGGCGAGGACCATCTGAACACGCTTTCGATTGGTTCAAAAAAATATATAGCTTTTTTGCTTCCGTTATTAATATTGGTAGATTTTGGCTTTCGAAGCCTCTATCGCTGCCGGAAAATAAATCGTGCTAATTCTTTTCCTTCTTGCTCAACCAAAACGGCTTTGAAGCCAACGATGCCTGAGACATCCACCATCCAAACAATGTAAGATAATTAAATTTGTACTCCGTATCTAGTCCAGAACCGACATCTGTGTCGTCAAAGGACAAACGGAGAGTGAGAATTTTTTTCCCCTTCTGTTTGTAGCTATTTCTGCAAGCTCTCCTCATCCTTTTATATAAGAATGGGTAGATTTCAAATTCTTGGTTCCCTCTAGAAGATTGTTCTTCAAAGTGTGTTTCTTGTCCGGAATAGCCAGGCTGATTAGACAATTCTGGGAGCTGAAGTCCACAAATCTTAAAGTTGCTAAGAATTGGGTCGATATAGAAAAACAGAACTGGAAGGGACCTTGGAGGTCTTCTAGTCTGATCTCCCCCGCCCCGGTTAAACAGGAGATCCTATACCTTATCAGACAAATGGTTCTGTGTTGCAGTATCTACAACTTCTGGTAGCAAGCAGTTCCACTGATTAATTATTCTAACCGTCAGGAAATTTCTCCTTAGTTCTAAGTTGCTTCTCTCCTTGATTAGTTTCCACCCATTGCATCTTGTCCTATCCTCAGGTGCTTTGGAGAATAGCTTGACTTCCTCTTCTTTGGGGCAGCCCTTGAGATATTGGAAGACTGCTATCATGTCCCCACTGGTCCTTCTCTTCATTAAACTAGGCATACCCAATTCCTGCAACTGTTCTTCATATGTTTGAACCTCCAGTCCCCTAATCATCTTTGTTGCTCTTCTCTGCACTCTTTCCACAGTCTCAACATCTTTTTTTACATCGTGGCAACCAAAACTAGATGCAGTATTCAAAGTGAGGCCTTACCAGGGCCTTATAAAGTGGTATTAACCTTTCACGTGATCTTGATTCTATCCCTCTGTTAATGCAGCCTAGAACTGTGTTGGCTTTTTGGGCAGCTGCTGCACACGGCTGGCTCGTATTCAAGAGATCGTCCATTAGGACTAGGAAAGATCAGGTCTACACATGAAGGTCCAATTAAAAGTGATTTATTGCACCTGATACCTACAGAGAAGAAACTTCTCCACAAATGATTAGAACCTGCTAGGAGTCAGATGAGGGCCAAGGGAATTCAAGGGAGGTTGGACTTAATTTGCTTGTGGCTACGCAGGGATTCTAGGTTGATGCCTCTCTTGACTCCGACCACAGATTCTGCCATTCTTTCTCCTCCATTAAGGTTGAAAAACACTGATCTAACTGAAAGACTTCCATCAGCGTTACTAGCCGGTAAGCCAGCATCCCAAAAAGCGACTTATGACAATTTTTCACACTTACGACCATTTGCAGTATCCTCATAGTCAAAATTAAGACTGATTGGCCACTGATTCATATTTATGACCGTTGCAGTGTCCCGATCACCTTGTGCGACTTTCTGACATGAGGAAGACAAGATTTGCTTAACAACCCTGTTATTAATTGAACAACTGCAGGGATTCACTTAACAACGGTGGCAAGAAAAGTCGTAAAAACGGGACAAAGCTCACTTCACCACTGTCTGGCTTCGCGACATTAAATGTGGGGCTCCATTGTGGTCGTAAGTCAAGGGGCGCCGTGGCCTAGAGGTGGAGGGCCAGCCTCACAATCAGGAGGCTGTGAGTTCGGATCCTAGGTAGAGGCAGATATTTCTCTCTCTGGGCACGATGAGAATGTATCTGCTGAACAAAACTCCGCACTGGGGACAGGAAAAGCATCCGGCCTGTAAATACTCAGCTCCATTCAAATCCCCTGACTCCACCCCGCAAGGGATTACGGGGTCATTAAACAACAACAAAATTGTGGTTGTAAGTTGAGGATTACCTGTAGCTTGTTGGGACATTAACAAAATCGGCTCACAAACAGTTTTAGTTACAACGGTGCGGTCGGCGACAAATTTCTCGCCGTCGTCAGGAAGCATCCAAATGAGACATCCCCATTCCCTCCCCAAAAAAAATCAGCTTCTGGGATGGCAGGCCAGGGGCGTTCAGAAACATCTGGTGGGGATCAAAGCCGCCGTGGTGTCTTCCCCCCCGGGGGGGGCGGGCGGAGGAGGTGGGAGAAGCAACTGGGGACTGTCTCCAAAAATGGGTTCCAATGCAAACAATGGAGAAGCAGGTGGCGATGAGTCACAGATGCCGGCGGGGAGGATGAAAGAAGGAAAAATTTGGAGCCCCCGGAGAATGTTCTTTTTGGACCTTCTGGTGGATTGGCGTGTCTCATCTTTGCTTCAGGAGAACCTCCGAGCATCTTCTGCCCCTCACCCGCCCCCCCCCCAAAATTACACCCCTGCAAGGGAGGTTGGGCAGAGAGGGAGGAGGGGCGGGTCCAAATTCAGCCAATGAGCCTCGACGGAGGAGGCAAAATTAGAACCCGGATCTCGCCATCCCGTAGTCCGACATCTTCTCCACCGCCAGGGAGCCTTCCGTAGTCCTTATCCGGAAGATGCCAAGGAGACAGCGAGCTGGGGCTGACGCGCCTGATTCTGAGGATCCACCGGAGGTCAGAAAAATCAAAATGGCCGCTGCGGGAGCATGTGTCAGCTCTGAAGTCTCAAAATGGCCTCCGTCAGGCCAGGGTTCATTTACTTGAAACCCTGAGAACACGGCTGGCACTTCTGCTCTGTTTGTAACCTGCTTTGCGCGTGAGACACAAATAACAACAGTGGCACAGATTTTGTCGTGCGTAAATGATCCTGTTCTTGACTTTTTGGACTTCTTTTGGGAATGTATTCTTGCAGTAAGGCAGACCTGCCTTTGAATGTGGAGGAAGCTGCACCCAACGCCATTACTTTAGGTACGCTTTGCTCTTCTATGCTCCACGTTAGATCCCGCTGGATCAATTCCACCTTAAATCTCACATTTGGGGACGGGAGGGTCCAATTTCTCTTATCTTGAGCATCATTTCACACTAAGACGGACACCAAGTGGAGCTATTCTGTAGTGGTGTGTGAGAAAGACCTTGGGAGACAGGTGAAAAAAGACACTTCAAGGGAACGGCCGGATAAGAGACAGCATAGCCCTCAGCTCCAAAATGGACAAGGCAGGAGACTCAGGATGAAACCCTCCCTAGTCTCTCAGTCTGTAAATGGGGGGAGGGGTGAGAGATGTTGCCTAGGAAACAGTCAGATAAGGGAAGGCATAGTCCAAAGGGTGGAAAAAGAGAAGAGACCCTCCCTAGTTTCTCAGGGTTTAAAGGAGAGAGGGGGGACGACAAAAACTGTGTAGGGAACAATCAGATAAGAGAAGGCATAGCCCAAAGCTGCATAACAGAGAATAGAATCAATCAGAAGAGAGCTGGAAGGGACCTTGGAGGTCTTCTAGTCCAACTGCTGCATTAAGAAGGTGGAGATAGAGATTCAGAAGGGACCATCCCTACTTTCCTGCGATGTGAAGGAAACAAGGAAAGAAATCCTGCCTAGGTTGGAGTCAGATAAGAGGCAGCTGAGCCCTCTGCTGCATTAACAAGGTGGAGATAGGGATTCAGAAGGGACCCTCCCTAGTTTCTCAGGCTGCAAAGGCAGATGACGGGAGATTTGGACTTTCAGAATTTGCAAAAACTCTTGCCAAATGTCGCTTTTCCAATAAAGTGGATTCAGCTCATCCGGCCGTGATCCCCGTCTGGTTTACCTGGCGTGGCTTGTCCCCATCGTAGCTGTCAAGATTGATCCCCTTCCGTCCCTCGAAATCCGAATTGCAGCATGCTAAACCCCCTCCTCCGTTCGCTCCCCTTCGTTTTATATTTAAAACCCCCACCCCTCCCGTCCCCCCCCAAAAAAAATCTTAAACTTTTCCGGCCTATCCTCCAAGGGAAAGGGCTGCAGCCTCGCTCATTTATTTCTGTCTGAAATCTTTTCCTCGCTACCACATCCCACCCACCCCCTCTTTTTTTCTCCCCCCCTTGAAATGCGGTGGCCGGAATGCTGCATTGCATTGGAAATTGTGCTGTGTGGAGGATTTATATAATGCCATTATGATCCTTGCTCCAGATTTATGTAATAGCCTTATAACCAACCTGACATGGCGGCTCATTCTATTAGCCCCCTTTTGAACGTACCTAATTTATCTGAGACGGGAACTTGCTTAACGGTTGAAGGAGAGAGAGAGAGAGAGAAAAAGAACTTCGGAGGACAAATAATCCAGACGGAATTCAAATCCTCCTTCACGGGAAGAAGAAACCGAGCCAGAGAAGATCCGTTTGGAGGTATCAGAGACATTGGGCCTCCTGCGTCCAAAGGAGAGGGCAGGGCAGGGCGGCTCAACATTCTAGTCCTCACCGGTTTAAACACAGAGATAATTGAAACTGAATCAATAGTGATGATAATCCAGTACAATCAGTCCAGCTAACTTAAAAGCATCCTAACTGGGGAATTCTGGGAAATCACATGTCTTAAAGGATGCCAGCTGGGGAATTCTGGGAGTTGAAGTCCAATTGTCATAAAGGATGCCAGCTGGGGAATTCTGGGAGTTGAAGTCCAATTATCTTAAAGGATGCCAGCTGGGGAATTCTGGGAATTGAAGTCCAACTGTCATAAAGGGTGCTGGCTAGGGAATTCTGGGAGTTGAAGTCCAATTATCTTAAAGGATGCCAGCTGGGGAATTCTGGGAATTGAAGTCCAATTGTCATAAAGGGTGCTGGCTGGGGAATTCTGGGAGTTGAAGTCCAATTATCTTAAAGGATGCCAGCTGGGGAATTCTGGGAGTTGAAGTCCAATTATCTTAAAGGGTGCTGGCTGGGGAATTCTGGGAGTTGAAGTCCAATTATCTTAAAAGATGCCGGCTAGGGAATTTTGGGAATTGAAGTCCAATTATCTTAAAGGATGCTGACTGGGGAATTCTGGGAGTTGAAGTCCACCCATCTTACAGCAACTCCGTGGCACTAAAGATTTTCTATGTAAGAATCAGTTACTAATCATTAGAACTCACAACTGCCTAGTAACATGAGAATCACTCCCAGGTTTCCCACTGCTGTTGAGAACTATGGGAGTTGTAGTCCCAGCGCATCCACGTGTTGTCAGGTTAAAGAAGGTTGTTCTAGGCAACGAGAGACAAGATACCAGAGGAATCTACCCTCAAACTCTTGCAAACAAAGGGGGAAAAGTCAGATAGTTTTCCAGAATGGATGCTCCATTCTCTGCTCCTCTCTTTTCCACTACTGCGAACTCCGACAATTCCCCTTCACCGAGTTGTTGGGTGTGGTCTACTCTGCAGGGAGTTTTCCCCCAACTGGAAACTTCTATAGACGGAGAAGACTTCCGGATGTCCAAGTACAATTCGTACCAGAAATTCTGGGTAAGGAAGAGAGTCACGCCCGACATAGTTTGCAGCAGCTGTTAAGGACATCCCGGTGGTCGTTAAGTGAATCATGCAGTCGTTAAGTGAATCCGATTTACTCCATGGATTTTGCGTGTCGGAAGCCAGTGGGGAAGGTCGCAAATGGTGATCACGTGACCCCAGGATGCCGCAAACTTCAAAAATACAGTTGCCAAGCAACCAAATTTGGATCACATGACCATAAGGACCGTTGTTAAGTGTGAGAACTGGTCGTAAAGCAGTATTTTCAGTGCCATTCGAATGGTCACTAAACGAACGGCTGTAAGTTGAGGACTACCTGAGTTTCTCCCGGCTTAGGGAAGGCCTCAGGGCTTCAGGTTGTGGAAGGCCTTAGGTCACCCCAGGCAGTCCTCTACTTACGACCACAATTGAGCTCAACATTTCTGTTGCTAAGCGAGACATTTGTTAAGCGAATTTTGCCTCACTTTACGACCCTTCTTGCCCACAGTTGTTAAGCGAGTCACTGCAGCTGTTAAGTTGGCAACGCGGCCGTGAAGTGAATCCGTCTTCCCCATTGACTTTGCTCGTCAGAAGGTTCGTCAAAGGGGATCGCGCTGTGACCGTCATAACTACGAGTCAGTTGCCAAGCCTCCGAGTTTTGATCACGTGACCGCAGCGATGCTGCAACGGTCGTTAAGTGTGAAAAACGGTCATACGTCGCTTTTCTCAGTGCCGTGGTCCCTTCGATTCGTTTAGTGACGTTTCAGTTACTAAACGAATGGTTATAAGTCGAGGACTAACAGTAAAATGACTCAGGTTATCTTTCCTGACGTTTCGTGAGGTGTTTTTTTGGCAGATTGTTCAAGTCAAACTGTTTTTTCCTCTCAAGTTATCTCTTAAATTTGTCGATCTTGACGGAAAAATATATATTTTTCCCCCCCTCAAGAAATGACCCAGATATCTGCAAGGCTTTCAGAAGTTTTCTCCCTTCAACCCAACCCGTTTTTCCAATCCGTTTCTCCCCCCCTCTTCCTTTTCCACTCTGGTTTTTTTTTGAAGGACTCTGCAGATACGAAGCTTTTCAACCAACATGGAACAGAAGGAGGGAAAACGGACAGAGGGGACTCATATTCGTGGGGGAGGGGGAAAGGTTTTTTTTAACACCCCCCCTCCTTTGTTCCAGTGGAATTTTTTTTTCTTCCCAAAAAAAGGTGACAATGAGCATGAAAACCATGGATCGCACGCCGAGGAGACGGCTGCTATTTCGAGCTGCTAAATTAAAAATAAGAGCCAAATGAATCAACCGTCGCCACAAAATCTTCGTTGTTTCTCCGTTGGCAACACCCCGTTTTTCGCTCCTTCGCCCTCCCCCCACAAACCCCCCGTATTTCACTCAAGGAACAGACCTCGAGAGGAACTAAAGCTTCTTTCGGGGTCAAGTTCAGAAGGACTATGGGGATCGCCTTAGTTGGAGATAAATAGAGAATAGAATAGAATAGAATAGAATAGAAGAGAAGAGAAGAGAATAGAATAGATTAGAATATATAATAGAATAGAATAACAGAGTTGGAAGGGACCTTGGAGGTCTTCTAGTCCAACCCCCTGCCTAGGCAGGAAACCC
>JANHFT010080015.1:0-10754 GCA_032467955.1 Pseudoxenodon macrops | reverse complement strand
GGAAAATGTGAAACATTCCAGGAGTGGAGCAGATAATAAATAAAATTTTAGACTCCACATAGATTGACATTAAGAATAAAAGATAAAGAGGATTAGTTGTATTACAAGACCTGGGGAAATTTTTATGAATGGTTGGAAAATGAATATATATGAAGTAAAGGATTAGAAGTGAATGATGAACTCAGATGTGACACTGAAAGAGGAGAGGGGGAAGAGGGGGAAAAGAAAAATATTGAATTTGATATATAGTAGTAGACAAACACATGAAACTTAATAAATGAAGGAAATTTGTATAAAATAAAATATGGAAAATGCAAGGTTGTTTGAAAAGAATTCAAAGTTGCTGGAATACCATCCCAGAAAAATAGAAAAGAGTAGTAAGGGAAGGAGAAGGACAGGGAGGAAGTAGGAAGGAAGGAAGAGGAGGAGGGGAGAAGAGGGAAGAAGTGAGTTAGGGGAGAGAGGAGGAGAGGAGATAGAGGAGAGGAGTTGGAGAAGGAGAGGGAGGGAGGAAAGGAAGGAGAGGGTTTCTAGTTCTTGAAGTCCTAACACATTCCTTCTTAAAAATTCACTATTGCTTATGCCCTCATGGGTTTATTAGGATCACTAATGCTCATTTTTAAATTCCTTTTTAAAAGGTTAGTAGAGCTTGTCAGCATGAAAACCTACATGGTACATGGTGAACATACGTATACATTACATTCAGATTTTCCTTTGAACCAGCTTCCAAAATGCCCCCTTGACATCCTTGTTTCTCAGGCTGCAGATCAGAGGATTGAGCATGGGAGTCAGAGCCCCGTATGCTAAGGATATGACCTTGTCCTTTTCAGAAAAGGATTTCCCTTCGGGTCTCAAGTACATGATCATGATTGTTCCATAAAAGACACTGACCACAACAAGGTGAGAACTACAGGTGGAGAAGGCTTTTCTGCGTCCATGGGCAGACCTGATACGTTGTATAGCCAGGCCTATGCGGATGTATGTCACAACTATGAAGCCAAAGGGAGGGAATACCAGAAAGAAGCTGGCGATATGCATAAAGGTCTCACTTACTGTGTTGGAACAAGCCAGTTTGAGTAAATATTGCAGCTCACATGCGAAATGGTTGATGGTGTGATGGCCACAGAAGTCAGTGGGCTGCAAGAGCACGTTGACCAGTGTCGTCAAAAAGGCAATGGCCACTGACATGGCTACTAGATAAAAGCATAATTTCCAACTCATGATCTGCGTGTAGTATAACGGCTGGCATATAGCTGCCAAGCGATCATAAGCCATGACTGCCAAAATGATGCACTCTGCTACAACCAGAAATAGGCCCATATACATTTGGACCAAACATCTGGAAAAAGAAATTGTGGGCCTGTAGATAAAGCAGTTCACTAAAATTTCAGGAAGTGCATTGTTGGTAAGAATAAAGTCTACTGTGGAAAGGACACAAATGAAGAAATACATGGGGGTATGAAGCCGAAGGTCAGCAATGATCAACATGATGATGACTCCATTGCCAAGAAAGCTAATGAGATACACCATCAAGAGGAAGCAAAAGAGAATAACCTGAGCTCTGGGATATTCTGATAATCCAATCAGGATGAACTTGGTCACCAGTGATTCATTGGAAGTTCCTATCCTATTTTCTCTCATTCTCTCCTGCAGAAAAGAATGAATGGTGTGATTACTGACTACATTCAAGAAAGATGCAATACTTTCACTTTAGATGTTAGATTGCCAAAGCTGTATAGAAAAAATAAAAAATGCAATAAAAACTGTTTGAAAACTGCTTTGTGCATCATACTTAGACAGAATTTGTTTTAATCATGATTTATGATTTATTTTATATGGATTCTCACATGAGTAAGTTCACACACTGCATTAAAGTATATGTTGTTTGCAAACTGCAATGAGAACATAAAGTGCTAAACCAAAATTAAAGAAGCTACATTCTCTCTCATAGATAGGTATTCAAATCCAACTCCAGATAGAAGATGAAGAAATCTATTTCCAAAAGTAATGAAAACAGCAAGCTGGCAGTCGTAACCAAGATCACCAGTCATTCTTTATTGGATCTGACAAACCCAAAAAAGGGAATGGCACGCAGGGTACATTGTAAGCAAGTACAATTTGTTGCAGTGCAATAATGCTGTTACTAAACCTGAGGTAACTCTATTAAAATTTCAACCTTAGCTTTGTTTTTCTTTGCTTTATTATGTTATAAACAGGGCACTGATATTTTAACGATAATATTTCAGAATTCTTGTTAGCTAAAGGATGGTTAGAATTTCACTTAATAGCACCAATTCATTCTTTGGGGGGGGGGAAAGATTGCAAGAAAATTAACTATTCAGAATAGAAAATAGGCTGAAGCTTTTATTATGAAAAGCTAATGATATACTAGGTAATCCATTCTCAAACTATCCAGGACACTTTTTTGTGCTGTACTAGAATCCAAAGGGAGATTCTAGTACAAGATTAAGATTGAGAATGGAGGTTGGTAAGAGAACTAAATCTCACAAAAGGAAAAACATTCTAGGATTGAAAGGTAAAGAGAGTAGAGAGAGAAGAGATGCTAGGAACAAGTCCAACCTTATCAGAAAGATAGGCATTAGAATAACCAGAAGACAATACAATTCATTTCAGTTGCAGTTCCATTCTCATTCCTTTTTTTTTGCATCAGCCTTCTGTTTAATTAAAATTTACATCTAGAGTTCCTTTTTCTGTCCCATCTTATCTTTTTGAATTAGATGGATAATTTAAAGGTCATTCACCCTATTTCTGTCTCAGGTCCTTTAGTGGCAAACATGAGACATAGTCCTGCTATTCTGTACATGAATGCGCACACAAATACAGACATGCAAACAGTTCCCCCCCACAAAAAGATATGATGGAGTTTGACATCTGCTCGTTGTGCTCACTTCATGGCAACTGCATATGATTGCCACCAGGCAAAGCTCCTTCTGAAGACATGGCTTCAAATTCTCCTGTCTGAAATCCATGAATTGAAGATTTATTTTACAAATACAAACAGAGAACAACTTACCCACTTAAATTATCTTCTGTACTTGTCTTTTTATCTCTAAAGTTTTGATTTGTTCTTTCAGTGATAAATGGTCAAATATTCTTTTAATGTCTTCCAAAGTAATTGTGAAAAGCAAGGTGGGGGAAATGGTGCTATTTGCTTTCAAGGGTAATGTTCCTCATTGTGGTTGCTTTTACTTCTGAGCCACAGCTCAAGGAGAAAAACAAGCAGAAGGATAATGTCTTAGATCTGTTCTTTGCCTTGACATTGAAAAAAACACTGCCACTTCCTTGAGGTAGAAGGGGTTATTTTTTTCCCGTTCTCATCTTTTCCCCAGTGGCTAATAAATGGCATTTCTGCTGGAAGAAGGCCGAGTTAAAAGTCCAAGGACAGACCTTAATTGAATTTCAAGGGAATTTCCTAAATTTCCATTAAATTTAAAGTTTGAAAAGATAAATTATTTCATTAAGTTTAACTGTGCCGTTTCCCCCCAGAAAGGCAGTTTTACAGCAAAACCAATTGTTAAGTTCTGGGTGAGAATAGAAATGATGCCAGAGTGACTTCAGCAAAGCTCTTTTATTTAGTATGCAAATAACAACAGGCTGACAGTGTTCCTTTTATAGGAGGCTGTCAGCCGGCCAACCAATCAGTTTAAAGTATTTTCCCGTTTCAATAGTGGACCTGAGTGAGAACTTCAACAACTAGTTTCAACTATTCATTTCAATACAGAACACCCCTCCCCACCAAGACAGAACATTATCTAGCCAATGTTATACATTTTAACATTCGTAGTCATGTAGGTAGGTGGGGCGGTGGTGCACTCATCCCAACCTGTGCGGTTCAGTTAGTCCTTCATTTGGAGTAGGTGGTACAGTGGCTGCTGTTACAGCATCCGCCTTTGGCAACCTTGGAGACTCAGCCACAATGGGTCCCATCCTGGCATCTCTGCTACGATGGGACCCGGTTCTGCAGGAACTCTGTGCTGACAAGTCCCCCGGCTCGACAGGTACCTGCGTTTTACAGTCTTCTCATTGGGTTTCTATCTCCGATCGTGAGGGAGCGTCAGAATCTGTACTCGGGTTTATTTCCATCTTAGTCCATTTTGGCTGGTGGCCAATGGAGGTGTCTAAACAGCCGCATATTTGGTCGATGTGGCAGCACCATACTCGGCCATCCTCCAGCTCCACTCAATAGGAGCATGCTCTGGTGACAGCTATAACTCGGCCAGGAATCCAGAGGACACCCCCAGCGTAGTTGTGTGCATAAACAAGGTCCTCCATAGCAAATGACTGGATTTTGCTGGTTGAGTCGGTGGGTTCCTCTACAGAGTAGTTCAGTTGTAGCCGATCCAGAACAGTTCGTAGGCAGTGGCCCATTGAAAGTTCACCTCGATTCCGGTTAGTCGTGGTGCTAGGTGTGACATGCTGGGCTAACAGGTATTTTGATATTCAAGTCTGCCAATCCCCTGGGCCCATTCGTGCCAATGCCTCATTTGCTGACCACACCATTCTCTCTGCCTTCCCATTGCTAGCAGGATGGAATGATGCAACCAAGGCATGATGGATGCTATGACCTGCCAGGAACAGTTCAAATTGGTTAGACGTGAGCTGTGGCCTGTTGTCCAACACCAAGATGTCTGGTAGTCCGTGGGTTGTGAACAGTTTCTGTAGTGCCTTGATGATGGGGTCAGTGGTGGTTGATGGCATTAGAATCACCTCCAGCCATTTGGAGTATACGTTGATAACCACCATAAATGTTGTTGCCTTGGAATGGCCCCACGAAATCGATGTGGACTCTTGAACAGGGTGTCTTGGGTGCTTCCCATTCGCACGCTGGAGTGGAGGGGGGTGCTGGTCTTGACTCTTGGTACAGCTGGCAACAGGCAACCCACTCAGCAATGGTGTTGTTCATGTTGGGCCACCAAACATAGTTGCAGGCAAGTGCCTTCATTCTTACAATGCCAGGGTGGTCTGTATGCAAAGCTTCCAGGACTGGTCACCACAACTTCTGTGGGACTAGCACTCTATTTCCCCAAAGTAAACAGCCTCATCCTGACCTGCGCAGTTCAGTTAGTCCTTCGTTTGGAGTAGGTGGTACAGCGGCTGCTGTTACAGGATCCACCCTTGGCAACCTTGGAGGCTTACTTCTACAATTTTGGTACCCCTCATGCAGACTCCCTTGTCCCAGGATCTTTCAGGTTACAAAAACAATGCTGCTTCTCCATTTTGGTTGTGTTCAGTTTTTAAATTGAAATGAGAGTTAAAATTTTGTTTTTCTTTCCCTTTGGCTTTTGTCCTTTCCACTCTCTGCTGATCAGTGCATAATTACCTCAGGTTTCAGAGTTATTGTTGCTGCATGCCTTGTTTACAATGTCTCCAGATGTGCCAATTTTTGTGACTATAAAATCCAGTAGTTGCACTGGAGAAGTCAGACATCATCCTCCAAGTAGGCCCAGCAATGAAGGCATTAGTGCTCACCCTCCTCGTCCTCCTCATTGCAGCCAATGAAGCCTAAGAATACTCCGTATGTGAACTGTTTTCACTTCTGAAATGAAGTGGCATGGATGGATATGACAGCATCAGCTTGGAAGTGTCAGCCCTGGAAGCCATCTTTTTCTTTGGAGCTTCAGAGTTGCCACACTTAGTGTCTCAGGAAACAGGAGGGGGATTACAAGGAGTCAGCAGAGGTTTAGCATAGCAACATTACTTTTCTGGGAGTCAAGGACAATCGGCCTGCATCTGGATAGGAGTGACTAGAGGTTGTCTCCAGTTGGGATGATGAAATAATTGGGCCAGTTTTCTTTCATTGTGGGTGTTACTTGGAAACCTGACTGTCAGTTTACTCTCTCTTTTTCTCCACCTTAGGGAGAACCAGGTTTGCAAGAAGGATCCTAAATGGGGCAATTCTTTTTCAGAAAATTTCATCCAGCCCACTCAGTGATTAAAAAGCTCTGTTTCTCATTCTTAAAATGAGAAAATACCCTTTCTTCCCATCAAAATGAGATTTCATGTTTCATCCTGCACTCTAGAATAGGAAATGACTGGACAGGGAAACCTTTACTTTTTAAACCTGCATTAGCATTCTGACTTTAATGAGGATGATTGATCTCCAGTTTGTCACCTGTTTGGGACAAGAGCAGAACTGGGATTTGCTTAGAACACCGTATTACTTATTAACAATAACTGACTTAACTAATATAGACAGTATATAATATAGACAAATAGGCAGCTATAAGCATCCTCTCAAAGGTAAGATCTTTCAGATTCCCTCAAAACATTTCAACTCCAGATATGGTTAAAGGAGCCATCCCAGAAGATTTTCCACAGGTGCAGCAGTGCAAAAGATCCACAATGGAAAAGTATCTCCTCCCTGCAAGGCCTGATTAGGAAGAGAGAAGAAAAGAGAGGGAACTTTATGTGCTAATAACAGCCTCAGGAATATCTTGGAGACAACAATCAGATTTATTCCAAATTCTCCTGAAAGTTTCCAAAATGTATTGAACTTCTCGGTTCCTTCTTTGATTGGGGAAAAATGGGAAGATAGTTAAATATTCTGTTTTAAATATTTGAACAATAATGATCAACATGATGATGAGTCCATTGCCAAGGAAGCTAAGGAGATACACCATCAAGAGGAACCAAAAGAGAAGAATTTGAGCTCTGGGATATTCTGATAATCCGATCAGGATGAACTTGATCACCAGTGATTCATTGGAAGTTCCTATCCTATTTTCTCTCATTCTCTCCTGCAGAAAAGAATGAATGGTGCGATTACTGACTACATTCAAGAGAGATGCAATACTTTCACTTTAAATGTTTAGATTGCCAAAGCTGTATAGAAAAAATAAAAATGCAATAAAAACTGTTTGAAAACTCTCTTTGCACATTATGCTTAGACAGCTTAGAAGGATCGGCCTTCTCTTTAATTAAAATTTACATCTAAGACTTCCTTTTTCTGTCCCTTTGTATCTTTTTGAATTAGCCTTTGTTCAGATAGATAATTGAAAGGTCATTCATCCTATTTCTGTCTCAGATTCTTTAGTGGCAAACATAAGACATAGTGCTGCTATATCTGTAGATGAATGCGCACACAAATACAGACATGCAAACACTCCCCCCACACACACACAGAGATACGATGGAGTTTGACATCTGTTCGTTGTGCTCACTTCATAGCAACTGCATATGATTGCCACCAGGCAAAGTTCCTTCTGAAGACATAGTTTCAAAGTATCCTGTCTGGACTACATGAATTAAAGATTTATTTTGCAAATACGAACAGAGAATAACTTGCCCACTTAAATTATCTTCCGCATTTTTATCTCTGAAGTTTTGCTTACCTAGGTTGGATGGCATGAGAGAAAACATCACTTCCAGAACCACTGCTTAAAGCTATCCTCAGGGTACCTCAGCTGCAGATGGATGATGGAGTACAAGTAGTAATGCCATGTGGATATTTTCATTGGAGTTGGCTAATGGTGAAGGATTACTCTGGATTTGTTCATAGGAGGTGTTGGAAGAAAGGTTAGCTTGGAGTCCCATCTGGAGTGCCAAATTGTTCATAGAAATATCCATCTGGGTTCAGTTCCAAGTGGGGAGAAAGACACTGGAAACATGGAAGCTGCTTGGAAAGGTGGTTTAATGGTGGACAGAACCACATGGTTTGAGGTCCTGGGCAAAATGAACACATGGGGGGAGAGAGGGGGAGAGAGAGAAAGAAAAAGAGAATGTGTGAGACCTTCTCTTGGGCTTTGAATTTGAACTTCCTGTTCTTGTGAAAGAAATGTATTGTGATTGGTTGTAAGACTCCCATGGGGCCATGCAGGGATAACTTTTTGTGGATTGTTTTTGAGCAATTCCCATTATGGCTGAGGGCTAATCCTATCTTTGTAGGATCTTGGGTGAGGGTATTTGCTTATGGATATACCTAGCCATCTCTTTATCTCTTAAGTGCTGACATCTGCTGTGGGCTATTGAGGAGGGTGGGGGCTATTAAGAGTGAGTCTGCTTCCTGTCTTAAAAAAACATGTCTCTCCATTTCTCATCCAGGAAAATATAATATTCTGTCTTTTTAATATTTCCTAGAATATGTCATTCTTCTAGGAGAGGGGTGGGTGCTAATTTCCCACAATCCCCCCTTTTTGCCAAAATACATGGTTGGAACACATGTGTTATTGGCAAATTATTAAATTTAATCAGATCAGGGAGACTTGATGGGTGCTTTTAATTTTTCTGATGCAAAGGGGAAGGCATTGATAGAGGCAGCCAAAAAGGATTCCGTCAGTGGCTCCCACTGCTTTCAACCATGAAGTTCTAGCAGCCAGGGTAAAAGTTCTTGAAAGAAATTTACAGTATCCAATTTTCTATCCCAATTATTTTCAGATGTTTGATGTGACTTTCTGTGAGCTTCCAGTCAGGTTTCAAGAAAACACAAGTCCCACATTTCTTCACAGCCATGCTTCCACCCTAACTCCAGGCTGCCCATCTCCAAGGGTTGGTTATTGAACCTGCCTTAGCTCTTACTTTAGTGCATGCAGGATTTGTGAGTCCAAATAGAGATTATCCAGGGTGCAATATAGGCTATTTAGTATTTTTAAAATTACTACAATGAGTCCTGGGACTCCTACTCATGAGACAACCAGTGCAACATATCCTGCTTTTACTGGGCAGATGGGCAGCATCATTTGTGAGTCACAATCAGGGCTTGGGGTTTGGCGATATCTTTTCTGCTACTTCTTTAGTGAGGGAATTGCCTAAGGGAGATGCCCCTCCCCCATGGTATTAGCAGGGAGGTATGACTGCTTGGGCCTTAGTGCTACAGAGCAAAAATCAACCTAGGAGAAACTTTGTGTGGAGGTAGGTGACGGGGACAACCTCAGTCTAATTCTGAATGGTGTGTCTCTTGTATATGCAACTACTTCTAAAATACAGGCAATACAGACATTCTGCACAATTTTCCCTCCCATCAGACAGAAATCTAAGGTGTTCAGAACTTGCTGTGTCAACCACTCCCAAATGCCATCCCTACATGAATCCATTTAACTGATCAGTTACAATTGTGAATGAAGCAAAGAAAGAAAACCTTGCAATGAATTTCCACCCTGTCAGGGTCATGAACTGGAATAGACATGGCAACTAGGTCAGCCAATGAATAGGCATAGCAACTGAATCAGCCAATGGGAGCTGAAACAGAACTAAGTCTGTGCTGAGAACTGAAACTGAAAGCAGCCCGTGCTTTCTTGTCTGCTCTGCTGAAATGAAACTAACTGCTCTCTGCATGTGTGTTTTGCTTGTAACTGCTACTACGTTGAAGAAGAATCTATATTGGTATTGTACATTTATCTTCATGTATTATATTGTATATAAAGAAGTTAATGAATCCTGCTGCATCAGTCTG
The DNA here is from genome assembly GCA_032467955.1 of Pseudoxenodon macrops. Lineage (NCBI taxonomy): Eukaryota > Metazoa > Chordata > Lepidosauria > Squamata > Pseudoxenodontidae > Pseudoxenodon > Pseudoxenodon macrops. Next base: position 1,345 of record JANHFT010080015.1, on the reverse strand, counting down.
CTTGTGTGTGCTTTCTGGATTTAATTTCTGCAACAAACTCTGACAGGTTATGGGCCCAGAACACACAGAAAGACTGCATTGTAATTTAAGGTGAAGAGACTGTCTGTGTTTATAAGAGAACAAAGCTGTTAATGATTGCAGGATGGCTGCTGTTGAAGGAGAGCTCTCTGCCTTGTTTGGGACAGAAGAACTATATAATTTGGACTGCAAAGATGGAATGTTTCCTGAAGGCTAAGGAGCTCTGGAATGTTGTTGTTAATCCAACCCAGGCTTTAGCAGCTGCATAGAAGAGGCAGCATGATAAAGCAATGGCTTATATCATCTTGAGTTTAAAAGATGAACAATTTCTGAATGTAGCTGATTTAAAAACTGCACGTGAAGTCTGGCTGAAATTAAGGAGTGCCATGTGAGTGTGTCAGCATGTAATGTTGTTCAAATATCAAGAAAATTATACAGAGCCTGTTTGCAACCAGGTGAATCTGTGAAACAACATTTTATACAAATGCAAACTTTGTTTGTGGAATTAGAACAGTGCAGAATTAATATTCCTGAGTTCCAGAAAGTACTCTTGGTGTTAAACAGGTTTGATGAAACTTGGGACATTGTTTCTGCAGTGTTTGAGTGCAAACCAGAGCAGGAATTGCATTTGAAGGCTTTAAAGGCTTGTTTGATTGCTGAGAAGAACAAACACCATTTTAGGAGAGACCATGAGGAGAAATTCCTGAGGTGGGGTCTCAAGGAGCAGAGAGAGAAGAATGGAAAATTCCAAGACTCGCTGTCTCCAAGGAGCCTAGCAACAGACAAAATATCTGCAAAGAGAAATGTAGCAGCAGAAGAGATCAGATTATAGCCCAGCAAAGACTTTCTAAGCAGAAAGAATAGAAACAATGGCGTGCTTTCTTTGTGGTGAAAGAACATATTTAAAGAAGGACTGTTTGCAAAGAAAAAGCTGTTTATTTGCAAAGAGGACAATCCATGGATAGACAAGTTTCTGTTGCAAAAGTTAGCTATTGCAATAGCAGAGACAAATGGTTGTTTTTCAGAATGGATCCAGCTGCTGAAGATGCAGTAACCTTGGCAAATGGCCAGAAGGCTAAGGTCATTGGAAGAGGCAATATGCACATTCCATATCTGGAAAAGAGGTTTAATGATATATTATGTGTGCCTGAAATGGAGCATAATTTGCTAAGTGTCTCTAGTTTAGACAAGTAAGGATTTGAGACAGGGGTGAAATGTAAAATTTTTCCTACCGGTTCTGTGGGCGTGGGTTGTGGGCATGGCTTAGTGTGGTCATGTGACTGGGGGATCAAAAGACAGAAACTCACTTTAGCAATGTCCTGCTGGA
>JANHFT010079825.1:0-10760 GCA_032467955.1 Pseudoxenodon macrops | reverse complement strand
AGACGTTAGAACCAGTTTTCCTACTGGTTCTAACTTGGTGATGATGTCACAGAGCCTGTTCTGTCGGTGTCTCCATGGCCACTGCCATCTTGGATTTTGCGCATGCACAGAAGCTAATTTTTCATTGCTATGTGTGCACAGCGCAACCCTGAGCAAACCCTGAGAGAGAGAGAGAGAGAGAGATATTTTACCAGTGCCCCACCCACCCTCAGCACTCTGGAATGAGGCAAAACTATCAGTGTGATTGCCCCTATTGTGACTTGGCTTTTGAATGCTTCCTTTCAGAAAAAATGATCTCCTGATGAACAAAAGAGAAGCTTTTCTTCAAGTCTATTGAGTGGTTTTGATTTTTAAAAAAAGTTTTGTATGAGATGATATTTCCTGCTATACATTCTGAGCAAAAAAGGGGATTTATTGTTTCTCTGGCTGAACACCTGCATAAACAGAGAATAAATATTCATCCATTCAAGAGTGAAACAATGAGATTTTAGTTCTTCTCTTTTCAAGTTTGAGGTAGTCTTCAGCTTCCAAAACAATAAATGTTGTTTTGTTTTTTAAAAAACTTGATCATAGCACATGAACTCATATGGGTCGTCTAGCAAGTCTAGATGAAGTCATATGGTTCATCTAGCAAATTTGGTGTAAAGTTTAATTACTTGAATTTTCTTAGAGGAGAAATGACACGGGTGTCTTATTTATTGACTTATCTGCTTCATATTCCACCTTTTCACTCAAGACAGAATTCATAGCCATGCTTCTCCCATTTTCCCCCAAAGCAACAAACTCTAAGAGGTTGGACGGAGAGAAAGGAACTGGCCCAAAGTCACCCAAGAACCTCTGCTATTTGAGGAAGGATTTGAACTTGAGTCTCTGTTGTGCCAGTCTAGTCCTTAATCATGACAATACATTGCCTTTTATGATAATGATAGCTGATCATTAAAGTTGCTATCATGTTTAAAAGGGATATAAATCCCTTTTAAAAAATGAAGAACAGCAGGCAAGTGTTTGTTAAGGGGTAGTACAATTGCAATGTAATCTGTATCAAGGTTTGGTTGATTGGTTTGTGCTTTTGAGTCACTCTTGACTCCTGGCAACTGTCTGAACAAGGTTTTCTGAAGTGGTCTGTCATTGCCCTCTTCCTTGGGCTGAGAAAGAATGACTGGCCCAAGTTTACTTCTTCACACTCTTTCACCTTGTTTGCTAATACTGTTGTGGTTCACTGGCAGCCTGAAGAGCTGGCAGATGAATCGGACAGTGGAGAGGACTATGGGTCAGCTCTGGAGTCTGGGGAAGGCTCGGATGGGGTCTCTGCATCAGAGGCAAAGATGGGGCTGGGGCCATCTGTGACTGGTGTGCCAGAGCCTGCAGGGTCTGATAGAAATGATGCAGAGGGACAAGGGGTGCCAGTCCCTAATGCGTGGCTGCACAGAGCTGCTAGAAGACAAGAGCAGCTGCAAAGGAAAAGGGCTACTTGGGAGTAAGGCTGGGAGGGGTTGGACCCTCCCGGAAGACTTAAAAGAAGAGCTACCAGATGTCTGAGTTGCAAAAGCAACTCATTCGGAACTTGTTTGCAATTATCTTGCAGCTCCACGTGTGACTCTGGATTTTTGTTTGATTTTGTATTATCTTGTTTAGATTTGAACTTTGTTTCACATTGCCCTATGGACTTATCTTGAAAGACTTTGGCAGAATTCCATAGGACTAATTGAGATAACTTTGCCCAGGCTGGAAAGGAATCCAATTTCCAGCCACTGTAAATAAAACAGAGTTTTTTAAAACACTGTTTATTTGCCTTGGTGTAATCAAGAAGCCTAGGTCAGAACAAATACTACCTTTCACTCTGATTGGTTGTAGAAATCATCTAATTTTGCCATTGATATTACAGTGCTCTTCTTACTTTCATCACTGTCCTGTCAGAGGAGAGGGCGCGTTATAGGCAGGTGGAAGGTGGGGAGAAGAGAAGATGCCAAGAGTAAGCAGCATCCTGATGGATAACAGGATGGCAAATGTATGGCAATCATTTGCTATGTTAATTTTCAAGTATCAAAAATAACACAATATTGGGTGACGCCAAATACCAATTTTCTTTGAAACATGACAAATGTGTCTGTCAGATCCCTGTGAAACACAAAAGAGAATTATATTCTACAGTAATATTATGGTCAAATAAGATATAATTTATACTGCAAAGTAATGGAGTTCAGCCACACAATCATTTCTGCTCTACTTCTTTAATCGAAAACCAAGCAATGAAACTGTCAGAATTGCCAAGTGCTGATTGAGGTAGAGACTTCTTTGGTGCAATTATGCAGGAGTGCCTTTGATAGAGCCTCATCCTTGAACCACACAATGGATCACAAGCCAAACAACCAGCATAAAAAAAGGGTTTGATGCCCTTCGGTACCAAAGATGGCAAATTTTGGTTGCAATGAAAACCAGAACTCTGGATTACGCAGACAAAACATATTCTTTTTTGCTTTAAATACATGGGTTGATTATTGACTTAGAACAGTGATGGCGAACCTATGGCACACATGCCACAGATGGCACACAGAGCCATTTCTGAGGGAACGCGAGGCATTGCTCTGTCAGCTCCAGCGCACATTTGATTTTTGGCCGTTTTCACCCTCTGGAGGCTTCAGGAGGCTTCCCTGAAAAACGGCCCAAAGGACAAATCGGAAATCCATTGGGCTGTTTTTCACCCTCTGGAGACTTCAGGGAAGCCTCCTGAAACCTCTGGAGGGCAAAAAATGTCCCAATTGGGAGGGGCTATGGGGGATGCACGCATGTGCAGTGCAGTGTGCGTGGGGGGGGGTGCTGGCACGTGTGTGGGTGCTGGCACGCGTGCTGCCATTTTTGCCACCCAAGAAGAAAAAAGTTTGCCATCACTGACTTAGAGGATATACCATTTTTAAACTGACCAACTTATGCCTAAAAAGGAGAATGAAAAGGATGTTACCAGCTTTCAAGGAATCTGCTTCCCAACAGCTGCTGGCTCTTGCTTTAATTAACATTGGAACACAGAACATAAAATAACAGAATTGGAAGTGATGTTAGAGGTCTTCTAGTCCAACCAATTCTCAGGCAGACAATCCTATACCATTTCAGACAAATAGCTGTCCAATGTCTTCTTAAAAAACACTCCAGTGATGGAGCATTCAGAACTTCTGGGATCAAGCCATTCCACTGATTAATTATTCATTAATGTTCAGAAATGTATCTTTAGTTCTAGGTTGGATCTCTCTTGAATTATTTTCCACCTTTTACTTCCTGTCCTACCCTCAGGTGTTCCTTTAATCATTCATCAAATAGTTTTAGTCTTCCGACCTCTTATAATCTTTGTTGCTCTCCTCTGCACTCTTTCTAGGATCTCAATATCTAGGTTCTTTATCTTCTAAGGTTTTGTGTTATTCCCCCAGCTTGTGTAGTTGTTCTGACCTAGGCCTCTAGATTAAACTAAAACAAACAAATAGTGTTTAAAATAACCTCTGTTTATTTCCAACAGCTGTAAATTATGTCCATTCACAGCCATACTAAGTCCCCAACAAAGTTATTAACCAACCTTTATCTTTCTTGGCACACTGCCAAAGTCCTAATTGACAAGGAGCTGCTCAAGGTCAAACAAAACACGGAGGCCGAACAGAGCTGCTGAGATACACCAACTGACATTGAACTAAGTTGCTTCCTGCAACAAGCACCTCCGTGTGCTTCCTTCTTATGTCCTATGGAAGGGGCCAATCATCTTCAAGCCTTACTCCCAAGTAGCTCTTTTCCTCCTCAGCTGTTCTTGTCTTCTGGCAGCTCTGTGCATGTGTGCATTGGGAACAGTCTCCCCCTGTTCCTCTATCTCGCTCCCATCAGACCCCACAGGCTCTGGCACCCCCCTCCCAGATGGCGCTGGCCCCATCTCTGCCTCCAATGCAGAAATCCCGTTCGAGCTCTACCCAGACTCGAGAGCTGAGCCATATTCCTCTCTGCTGTCCAACTCATCTGCCAGCTACGCAGGCTGCCGGTGAACCACAACACTAGTCTGAAAAGTTTCCATTTTATCCCTAGATCACTTATGAAGAAATTGAAGAGTATTGTGCCTGACAAAAGCTTGAGGTATCCCGCCGCATGCTTCCCTCCATGTACAGTAGATGTATTTTCATTCAGGACTACATGCTGAGTGTGATTGATCATTTTGTTTATGGGTTCACACCCACGGCTAAACCTCCTTCTCAAACTCCAGCTCTTGAACAGCATTTATCCATTTCCCTCTCTTTGATTTTGTACAGTTTTAGATTGCATTTGGATAAACATGTCCTAATTTTCTAGAATGTGTCTGTTTGGAAGGAAGAAATCAGAGAAATCAAGGCTTAATTTAAAGTTTGGCTACTATATAACTTCTTTGCTAATGAGCTTAAAAAAAGTCTTGTGCTAATCTGCAGCTTAAATCACTGCTTAATTTGAAAGATTCATTTTATGAAATGTTTTGAGTGATGGGTTAAAATCCTATAGTGGAAGAAGAAATTATGATGGGTAAAGATGAATGCGAGTTTTCTTCTAGTGATGATATGTCAACCGAAGTGATGTGTTTCTGTGCCTCGCATGCAGCAACAAAATGTAGAGAAAGAACTAAAAGCAGAATGGGAGAATAAAGCTGTGTAGAATGTGAGATGTTCTACCATTTGAATCTGAGTATTTATACCCAAATGTGTATGACAGCAAAGGTGATTTATCAACACTCAGTTCCTTCCTGTGGAATTTATATGGAGAATGTGAAAATCAACCTTCCTTTGGAAGCAGTACTGTGCAAACAGTATTTTGGACAACCCCCATTTGTCTGGGATGGAACAAGGTCTCCTGCCTTGGATAGGGAGTTAGATTAGAAGACTTCTAAGGTCCTTTCTAGGGACTCAATGGCTCAGTGGTTAAGATACTGAGCTTGTCGATCAGAAGCAGTATGGCAGTTCAAATCCCTAGTGACGCGTAACGGTGTGAGCTTCCGTTACTTATCTCAGCTTCTGCCAACCGAGCAGTTCGAAAGCATGTTAAAATGCAAGTAGAAAAATAGGGACCACTTTGGTGGGAAGGTAACTGCATTCTGTGCACCTTCAGCATTTAGTCATGCCAACCACATGACCACGGAGACATCTTCAGATAGCGCTGGCTCTTTGGCTTTGAAATGGAGATGTGCACCACCCCCTAGAGTCAGGAACGACTAGCACATATGTGCCAGGGGAACCTTTGCCTTTATCTTTTTCAGATCCTTTCCAGCCCTATAATTCTATGAATCAGGCAGGATCAACAACAGGATGTTAATCCATGCAAGTCAAATCTCTTTTGAGGAAAGTGGCTGTTATCTTCTGCTAGGATGGTTGTTTGTTTGTTTTTTGGGGGGGGGAATCTTTGTTTTGTTTTGGCTTCCCAATCAAACTTGTAGCCCTGAGAGTTGCTAGTGGTTTTCCAAACAGTCTTAACTTGATCCAAGCATGCTTAGCTTTTCAAATTAGGTAATGATGTCTGAGTTGGTCTGCAGCCAATTCCATGGGCGGAAGAAGGTCAACTGAGTGATAATAAGCTAAAAATGTAGTTTCTTTCAAGCCAAATTATCTTTTATGTGTTTCTAGGTTTTATTACCAGAGAATGCGGTGGCTCAGTGGTTAAAACACTGAGCTTGTCGATCAGAAAGGTCGGCAGTTCAGTGGTTCAAATCCCTAGCACCGCGTAACAGAGTGAACTCCCGTTACTTGTCCCAGCTTTTGCCAACCTAGCAGTTCGAAAGCATATAAAAATACAAATGGAAAAATGGAAAAATTCCACCTTTGGTGGAAAGGTAACAGCGTTCCGTGCGCCTTTGGCATTTAGTCATGCCGACCACATGACCATGGAGACGACTTCGGACAGCGCTGGCTCTTCGGCTTAGAAACGGAGAGGAGCACTGCCCCCTAGAGTCGGGAATGACTAGGATATATGTGCAAGGGGAACATTTACCTTATGTTTTTATTATTTCCTATAAGCAATATTTGTTTTATTGTTCTTGTCCAAGAAGCCACTTCTTTTATTCCTACAACAGCCTATCACTCAATGAGACCAAAGATTTATGGAATTTTACTGATTTTGCAGGATATCTGCTCAACACTAAATTTTGAAAAGTGGTAATATCTGACTAATCTAGGCTCATATTGAAAAGGATAAAGAAGAATGGATCTGTTTAAGATTTGAACGGGGGAACCATCTGAAAATCTATAGCTATAAACTACTTTGGTTATCATCCAGGAATGTCCAATATTTCCTAGCCTTATTAGAAAATTACAAGTATCTAGCCAGCTTGGCTTTATGTATTGCATAAATCCCCTGCAATTGCTTTCAAGGCCAAAGCCATCTCTTTTTTGAAGCTTTAAAATAATGTTGTATTTTTCCAGGGAATTGCTGTCAATATCGCATGCAGGAGATTAGAAAAAGGCCTCATTGCTTCAATGATACACAAGGAGTGTATGTGTGTCTCATAGTTTGAGGGATTTACATGGTGTTTTGACATATCCTTGCAGACATTCATAGAATCTGGTGGGAGATGAAAAAATATTAGTCCATGAATGTGTTCTGGTAGAGGGAGTACAAATAATACTTGCTTAGCAACTCTTTGAAGTGAATCAGCAAGTTATACTTACAAACAGTGGTGGGATTCAAGTAATTTAATAAAGTGTCACATCTTGTTTTCCGCCTTTTTTTGGGGGGATTTTGGGGGGATTTTTTCTACTGCACATGCCCATGTGCATGAGATGCGCCCACGCGGCACGGGAGGCAGTGAACCAGCAGCGAGGTAAGTTAGAACCCACCCCTGAATAGAAGTCATGCTCATAAATTTTATGGATGAAGATTGCCAAGACTCCTGAAAACAGGCCTTAATATTCAAAGGATCTTCATAAATTTAAACAGTGGGTTCTATTCAGCAAAATGTTGTTCAATATAAGATTCTGCACTTAAACAAGTAAAAAACAGATGCACAAGTATAAAATAAAGGGTGCCTGTATTAACAATACTACTACTATAGACTTCACATTAAGCATTAGCCAAGAATGGGCTGCAGCTGCCAAAAGCCAATGCAATTTTAAGCTGCATCAAGAGAAGCACAGATAGTCCTTGGTTCACCATGGAAATTGGGATCAGAATTTCCATCACTAAGTGATGCAGTCATTTAGCATAATGTCATGTGATTGTATCACTTAGTTATGGCAATCCTAACAATTCCTGTTGCTGTTGTTAAGCAAGGATCGTGGGTTGTTGAGCAAGGAACACCTGGCAACTTCCTGCTGGCTTCCAAAAAGCAAACTCAGTGGGGAAGCCAGCAGGAAGTTGCAAATCCTGGATCGCTTGCCATCAGACCAACTGGCAGGTACATGGTTGCTGTGGTGCATTACAAGGACAGTAGAGTATGGGGTTGGTGCTCCAGAGGGCAAAGGGGCATCTAACTAGCTGCCACAGTCAGCACAAGTGCACCTGGGCCAGAGGTAGCTTCTGCTGGGAAGAGAGCAGACACAGGTGGCTGCTGTGATGCCATGTAATCACAGGTAGGCATATGTTATGGAGCACAAGGTCCCTGTGATCTCACAGTTTGTAGCTGGGCTGCCTAGAAGAAAAGGCAGTGGGAGAGGAAAATACAGGCACAAAATGCGATCTTCTCTGCCAACTTCTGCATTAGCTTTACTTGTCGCAAATAGTGATCATGCGACCACGGGATGCCGCTACCATTCCAAGTGTAAACCAGTTGTCAAGCACACCAGATTGTAATCACATGTCCGTGGGGGCTCTGGAATGAGGATCAATTATAAATACCACCAATTCAATGCCGCAATAACTTCAAATGGTCATTGAATCAATGGTTGTCAACCGAGGACTACCTGTATATTTTTAAGATCACAAGAAGTGATACTTCCACTCTATGCTGCACCAATGAGATGCACAAAGATGCAAGGCGCTTGCTTGAAGGCTAAATCCTATGAAGAGTGGCTAAAGGAACTTAGTAGTGTGCTTAGTTTCAAGAAGGGAAGTCTAAGGGAGATATGAGAGCACTTTTCTGATGCATGAATGGATGTCACAGGGAAGAGGGAGTAGATTTATTTTCCCTAGCACCCCCGAGGGTAATACAAGAAGCTTTGCCATGAAAGCTCCAAACTTGAACTAAGAAGAATTTTCCTGACTATGAGAACTATTAATCAACGGAGCAAGCCTCTCTCTTGAACTTGTGGGTATTTCATCACTGGAGGTTTAAAAAAAAGAAAATGGAGAGATATGTGTCCACAACCGTATGAGAATTTCTGCATTGAGCACAGGGTTGAATTAGAAGACTTTCAAGACCCGTTCAACTCTATGATTCTTAAATAATCAAGATTACCTCGGTATCATTAATGGATCCACGTATGTTTAGTTTCTTCTGAAATTTTCCACAAATATAAATGTATAAAATTACCATGGCCAAGATATGCAAGGTATTCAGAGGTATAATATTCACCTTCCCCTCAGGAATATGGTTGAAAGCAGGGGTGGGTTCTAACTTATCTCACCATGGTTCACTTCCTCCCGCGCCACGTGGCAGCGCCTCGTGGGCGCATGCACAGTTCACACATGCGCATGTGCAGTGCAAAAAAATTACAAAAAAATATGTCCCCCAAAAAAGGGTGACACACGTGCAGTGCTGGAAACTCGGCTTCTGCGCATGTTCAGAAGGAAAAAAAACCAACCCCCCAAACAAAAATCCAAAAAAAGATGGTAGAATAGAATAGAATAGAATAGAATAGAATAGAATAGAATAGAATAGATTTTTTTATTGGCCAAGTGTGATTGGACACACAAGGAATTTGTCGTTGATGCATGTGCTCTCAGTGAACATAAAAAGACAAGATACATTCATCAAGAATCAAAAGGTTCAACACATAATGATAGTCATAGGGTACAAGTAAGCAACCAGGAAACAATATCAATAAGAAGTCATAGGATACAAGCAACAAGTTACAGTCCTGCAGTCCTAAGTGAGAGAAGATGGTGATAGGAATGATGAAAATGACCTTGAAGAAGTAGTTTTTATAAGACATATTTCCTAAACTGTGAGATTAAATATAATTCGAGGAGGAGGAGAATCCCATCCTATTAGTTCCACCAGGAGATTGCAATTGCATTATAGATTCTGTTTATAAAGGTGTTCCATCAGAAAGAACTCAGAAGATGTGCCTTAACCTTACTGCTGTGACTCACACCATCTGGAACATCATTCTCCCTAAGATGAATTAGTCCCATCCCTGCTATCCTTCTGGGAAGTTTTTAAAAGATGGGTTTTTCCAACAACCTTGGAAATTTTATGAGCATCATATGGGCTGTATTGTGATTAGCTGATTGTTATTCTCCCACAATCTTGTTTTGTTGTTTATGTTCAATTGATTTTATTGGATGTTATATTGTTTTTAACTATGTTGGTTGAAAAACTGGGCCTTGGGATTCCATGCACTACCGGGGATATACAAAAAGTAGAGAAAGTCAAAGAACACAAGGCAGACCCAGAAGAAGATGGACAGACAACATGAAAGACATGCTACATTTAAAAAAAAACTATAATTGAAGCTGCCAGTAGAGCGAGAACGAGAACTTTGTATCTCCCTCGATATCCAAAGCAGTAAAAGAGGAAGTTGGCTGTACACTGCCAAGAGTCACATTTAGTAAGATAGGTAAATCTGCCAAATAAACAAACTAATAAATGATTGAATAAAAATAATGCAATATTCTATAGTAATTCAAATATATAAATTTTCTTGCTAGGGTTAGAGGATTACAAATAATTGTTCCTACATTGTCTTTGGGTTTTTATTTTCTCTATAAAAACATTAGTTGATATGATAAAATTGCTGATGCCAGAAGCATGGAAGTGGGAGGGGGACTGCAAATCCCAAGTGGCCTCTTAAAGAACAGCAGAGAAGGTAGCGTTATTGAAACAATAATTTTATTTCTGCCAATTTAAATCTAACTGGAAAAGTTAGACTAAAAATGCCTGAACAAAAAGAAAATTTTCCCACCAGATAATAAACACATTCTTCTTGTTTGAGGCTAAGTGGATCTGCTAGCCAAAGATCACAGATTAGTGCATAGTGTATCAAGTGTTTGATAAAGTTTGTGCTCTCGAGGTTTCTTTATAAATGAGCTGTGATATGCCCCATTTTTTTCAATGCAGGAAACTCTTATAAAATTATCAATTACAAATCCATAATATAGTTTAGAGTAAACTAAATGCCCAGTGACTTTGCAATATACACATATGAATTGCTTCTATGGTGCTCAGGGAAAATGTTGAAATTTTATACTTTGGTCAATCATTTTGCTTATGTGTGGAAGGAGGAGGAGGAATCCATAATATAATAAACCCAAATCCATAAATCATCTGTTCTGTATGTTAAAATAGGGGTGATCCAGGAAAAAATGGTCACTAATGGTGTAATATTTGTGTATCTGTGTGTTCCTTCAAATCAGTCTTGAAATGATTGCATGCAATTATATGGATAAGTGAATGCAGTTTTCTTAGCAAGATTTTTCAGAAGTGAGTTGCCACTGCCTCCTTCTCTGGACTGAAGGAGAATGCTTGACCCAACAGCCAGGCAGTTTTCATGCTTAAGGCAGAACTGGCATTCCCTATTTCCCAGCTTCTAATCCAGGAGCTTAATCATGGGAGGAGGAAGAAGAGGAGGAGGAGGAGAGGAAGAAGAAGAAGAAGAAGAAGAAGAAGAAGAAGAAGA
>JANHFT010079751.1:0-10762 GCA_032467955.1 Pseudoxenodon macrops | reverse complement strand
GCTAGCCAGATGAATACCTGATAGGCAGATTTCCCCCCCTATTTTCCTCCTCAAAAACTCAGGTGCATCTTATACTCCGAAAAATACGGTATCTTTATTTAGAGGCATCTGAAGAACAGTCAATGTAAAATGTAAAAGAAGTGGGGTTTTTGCATATGACATTAAAAAAAAACCTGGCACACTTTCTAAATAAACAGAAACCCACTTAAAGGGAGAAACTCACATTTTTTTAAAAAAAGTCATGTCTGGAATTTTAAATGCAGTTAGCTAGAATGGCATCTGCCAGAAGGACAGGCGGGTTAGTCTGGTGCTTTGACATATTAAAAACCGGCAAATGTACTGCAATCATTTATAAACAAGCTCGACTTGAAAGTGCCACAATACTGTCGGTTGTGGTTACAGAGGTATGTGTTTCCCGGCAATTTGTAACACCACGGGCTTATGATACTGGAGTAAAAATGCAATCCATAAAATGTCCCAACCACTGAAAATGACAAATACATATTTGCACGGTGGATACTATCCAGCAAGGTAACGTTCGCAGACGCCAAATGCGACATCTGTCCAATTTCTCTTGAAAAATATTAATTTAATGTAAATAAATACATGGACAGCAAAGTTAAATCAAAGGGTAGAGCCTAAAAGCCCTCAAATTGCATCAAGTATCTAATCAATAATCTAAACTGAGCAGCTATGGAAATCCAAGCCAATCCACCAATTATTAGAAAAACTAAGCTCAAAAATGCATCTACTTGCAATGCATCTTTTTTCCAGTCAACATAAGGGTTACAATATTTAATCATTGAAAATATCACAGCAGGTTGTGATATTACAGCACCTACTTGAAGTTGCCTGATCACAAAGTACATCTGACTCTTAAGTACATCAGATCAAGTTAGTTCGTGGATGGAAGACCACCAGTAAATCCTCAGGGTGGGGGAGGGTCAAATAGATTATTATAGGTAGGAAATTAGGAAATTTTTCCTAAATTCCCAGAGAAAGGCACTGGCTGAATACTTGGAAATTGTTGCCAACGATAAGCCTAGTAAATAACCAGGAATTAAGCTCAACTTTAAGAAATCTTAATATTTTATGGCTGAAAAGACAGATAAGTCCTAGTTGAGCAACTGTTTGGAATTATAACAGTGATGGAAAAGTAATTTTACGGCTAATCCTCACATTTATGACCTCCACAGGTCTGTAAAGTAAAGCTGAAGTCAGATCATTAGCACAGTGATGGTTTCACTTAGCGACCATTTCTACTAACAACCAATTGTGTCCCAATTGTGAGAGCTAAACAAGAACTGTTTGTATGACAACCCCCCCCCCAATTCCTGCTGGGGTGAGGGGTACTGGCACATACAACATCAAGATGAAGTCATTATCACTTTTGAAAGAGACTTGGGGAAAAGCATAGTAAGAAAAAACAGAGGAATGACACCCAAAACTCCAAACTGTGGATATCAATCCATTCTCCATAGATCTTTTAAAAATATATCTTTGTGTCATGTGAACAGGTAATCCTCGACTTACGACTACAATTGAGCCCCTAATTTTTGTTTTTAAGTGAAACATTTGTTAAGTGAGTTTTGCCCCGTTTTATGACCTTTCTTGCCACAGCTGTTGAGTGAATCACTGCAGTTGATGGTAGGTTGTTAAGTGAATCTGGCTTCGCCATTGATTTTGCTAGTAAGAAGGTTGCAAAAGGTGAACACATGAACCTGGGACCCAGCAACGGTCATAAATATGAATCAGTTGCCAAGCATCTGAATTTTGATCACGTGGTCATGGGGATGCTCCGTGGGTCGTAACTGTGAAAAACGGTCGTAAGTCACATTTTTCAGTGCCGTTGTAATTTTGAACAGTCCCTAAATGGACTGCTGTAAGTCGAGGACTACCTGTAGAGGAATGCCAGGCACCAGGAACAAGGAACGTGAGTTGAGTTCAAAGGATTAAGAGTTTATCACATGCTATCTATACACAAGAACCTGGCACAAGATAAGGATCCCCGGAATTCACAGGAGCTGGACCTGGGGCTAGTGTGGCAGTGCAGCGATTCCAAGCTGATGACACATTTAATCCCTCCTTCTAGCTCAGCCTGCTCATCTACTACAAAGAAATAAGATTAATATTCTTCCATTTTCCAGAGGAGAATGCCTCGATCAGCGACTGCTTGTACATCATCAAATGGGGGTCACCCCACTCTCAGACCCACACATTGCACATGTACACAATCATCCTGGATGACCAGAGAATTAGCTGAAGAGAAACAACAGAGTCTTCTTTCAATTTGATATCTAAAAACAACAGATAAGTAGTCCTCGACTTACAACCATTCTTTTAGCTGATTGTGGGGAAGAGCGCTTTATGATTCCTCCTTGAACTTACAACCATGGCAGCATCCCCATGGTGATGTGGTCAAAATTTGGGTGCTTAACCACTGGCATGCATTCACGAATTGCGGTGTCCCCAGGGTCACGTGATCACAATTTGCAATTTTCTCAGACGGCATACTTCAACATCTGCAATGATTCGATTAACAACTGCCGTGATTTGCTTAAGATTCGGTGCAAAAGAGGTCATAAAATCAGAGCATGAAGTCATTTAACAACCGTCTCGCTTAGCAATGGAAATTCCCAATGGTGGTCATAAGTCAAGGACTAGCTGTACTGCAGATTTCATGGACCAAATCCCATGGAATCCATCGCGTTCTCCTGCATAGATTGGTTTTCAAACAATACATCAAGAGCCACTTCGAAAAGAATAAGAAAGTAGGATATAAAAATTAAGGAATTGCAGACAGCTGGATGGGGGCAAGATGATGTTTGAAAGAAAAGAACTAACTCTTGACTACTTCACAGCTCTGGAAAATATCTGCTCCCTGTTGTAACCATGAGAATTTCTCCATCCCATTCTTCTTCAGACTTTTTATTCACCAATGCGATTGTGAAGCCTCAGTAAGTAAATCTCCAGCATCCTTTTAATTGGAATATTTGTCTCATGCGTCCCACCCAGGTTTCTTCTAGACGCCTCTTCTAGCCTTTTCCTAAACACACAACTTCCAGGTAGGTCTGTAATTTAGCAAACACAAGTCACAAAGTGTGTATCCAGGCATAGAGTGATAAAAAACAAACAAACAAACACCACGTGGGATGTCTGAAGCTGCTGTCATTCCAACACACTTTGGCTGTGGAAATAAGCTCTCAAAACTCAAGCTAACAATTAGAACCAGGAAAGGTTCAAAAAGCAAACAAACACAAAACCAGAAAAAAATAATGACAATGGAGGAAAGTTGAGTTTTTCTCCCCCAAAATTATTACCTGTGGCTTGGGAGAGGCAGTCATCTTGCATTCCCAGATGAGAATAGGAGAAGCTGTTGAAAACAAAGGAGCCAGAGGAAGAGGTACAAATGACTTACAAGCCTCTTTGCTACAAAGGGTGGATACTTTTGAAGATTACTTTGAAGTGGCTGCTCCTGGGAGGAGCGGCTTGCCTGGTGATTTTAACCCTTTAGTAATGCCTAAGTAGTCTTAGTCTCTCACCCAGTGACTCCTTCCCTTCCTTATCCAGTTGTCTCGTCCATCCTTCTCAACTACTCCAGTTTAGCTCCTCCTTTTTCTTCCTTCCCTTACCTTCCCAGGGTATTTTACACCTTCCTGCCATCTCATCTCCATCCTGTTTTTCTTTTTTTCTTGGTTCTCCCAGAAATAAGGAAGGTCTCTCTCTATGTGAGAATGGTTGGCATATGCAGATAAGCTATCTTGCTACATAGGCAATGAATTTGAATTAGAAGCAATTAATTCTAGTTCCGGTTGTTCTGGTTGAACCCTTTTTGGTTTGAAGACATACCCAGCAGGTGGCAGCACTTAGTTGACTGGTCTCAAAAAACTTAAAACAGACCTGTTGATGGCAGGATAGGAGACCACTAGGAATAGACTGTAGGTTAGATTTGAAAATTGGGAAAAATCCTAAAGAAGGAAATGTCAAACTTCTGAATATTTGACAAAAGAACTAAATGGCCGTGCATATGAAGTCAAAAGGAGTTAAGCTCAATGAAGGGGGGGAAACCCTACATTTTTCAATGATAGGTGTAACACAGACATTTGATTTGAACAGACAATTGTGGCTCATGCTAATATTTTGTGGGAAGCAGAAGACATCTTAAAGTTCAGAACTATTTTATTTTCATATAAAAGTTTAAAAGTATTATTTTAAGCAGAGAACATTAAGAAAAATCAACTGCTGAACACCTTCTAGCATTTTCTTCATTTAATATATTCCTTTTATGATCCACATATTCAACCAGGTTCAACCAAAGATTCACAATCAAGTATAACGCTTGCTTGATGCAAGAATCCAGATTACACCTTTCTCAACAAATCGCTACCTCAATGTCTTTTCAATGCACCCAAAGAAGGAAAGACTACTTTTAAGAATGTCATGAACTATAGAAAAAAAAAAGTATTTGTAATGCCTGCTTTCGGCTATCTGAATAGTGCTCTTATTCTCACTCTTTTTTCTTATAGTTACACATCTCTACTGCTTCCATCTTTTGATGTACAGGTAGCCCTCATTTAGCAATGTAATTGTGAACAGGAATTCTATCACTAAGTGGTGCAGTCGTAAAGCATGACCTCACATGGCCATACTATTCAATGATGAAAATTCCAGTACTGGTTTTTAAGCGAATCCCATGCCATCTTTAAGGGTGACATCAAATCATTGCATTAGTGACTTCCTGCTGGCTTCCCCAATGATTTTGGTTGTAGGAAGCTAGCAAAGATCACAAATGGTATCACGTAACTATGGGACAATACAACATGATACCGTAATTACAAACAGGTCACTGGTTTATCTGGATTGTAATCTGTGACTGCAAGAATATTGCAATGGTCACAATACTACTCATTCAGTGCCATCATTAAGTCTGAACAGACACTTAAAAAGTAGTTGTTCAGTGAGGACCACTGATAATTTCCTGCACCTTCCAACATCCTTGTAATCCTTTCCTTAACCTGTTCCAGGTTTTTTTTTAATCTTTCAGGAACAGTAGACGAGGTCTACACCTGACAGTCCAATTAAACTGATTTAAACTGATTTTCATCCCCCCCTGCATTCCTTCTTCCTACCCCATCTTTTAATCTCATTTTACTGTATTTTAATTGTCTATTTCATTGTTTGTTTCACTATGTTGCCACTGTTGTGCTTACCCTGTTCACTTATTTGTTTTTATTGTGGTGAAGTAGGCAGCAAATACATTTAACAAACAAATAAACTCATTGCTAAAGAGCCTATGTACAGGAATCTTCTCTATTAATGATCAGCACCTGCTTTGAGTTAAATAAGGGTCAAGAAATTCAAGGAAGGTAGGACTAAGTCCGCTTGTGATTACATAGGGATTCTAGGCTGATCGCTCTTTTAACTCTGCCCCTCCTTTTCCTACAAAACAGTTCTTAAAGTATGGTGTCCAGAACTAATAGTAAAATGAGTTCTGATTAGTACAGAATAATGGGGAACTATTATTTTCCATGGCTTGGAAATTATGCTGAGGTTGATGCAATCTAAAACTGCATTTAATTGCCCCTTGCCTTTTTTTGCAACCACATTGACACACACACACCCCATATTAATATTTCCCTGAAATAATGACTAGTGTTCATAATTTCATTACCGTCTGTAGACATTACCGTTCACAGAATACAAAATCCTCTTGAATACAAAGGTTCTAAGTAAATATATGGTACACTTAGATGATATACTGTACACACCTGTCATTTTTTTCACTTTGCATGCTTGCACCCATAACCGAGCAAATGACTAATAAAACCATGATTTGTAACTACACAGCAGGCAGGAAAATGGACACCTATTACAGTAATATTGGATAGTCTCAAGATTCGAAAACATCACATGATAATTGAAGGCAGTGCTAATGACTGCTCTTTATTCAAAATTACTGTCACCCAGAAGAAATTGTTTCCTATCCAACACATTATCCTTGATAGAAGTTATTAAAATAATAATTTTGGTATCTTGCTTGCCTTAAAAGTGAGTGAAGAGAAACCAAGTGGAAACACTTACAGCCCAGGTCAGGATAAAAAGTTGAATTAAAGTTATGCTCTACGGCATAATGCATTTAAGGCTGGTGGAAAAAAGATTCCAGATGCTTACAATTTCTTTGCAAGTATCTTAATATATCATTAGATGGAATTTTTTGTGGGTGAATAAAAGGAGATCAGCAAACTGCTTGACTGATTCATAAGCAATTAGGATTTTTTTTTATAAAGAAA
This sequence comes from Pseudoxenodon macrops, assembly GCA_032467955.1. Taxonomy (NCBI): domain Eukaryota; kingdom Metazoa; phylum Chordata; class Lepidosauria; order Squamata; family Pseudoxenodontidae; genus Pseudoxenodon; species Pseudoxenodon macrops. The sequence goes on along the minus strand of JANHFT010079751.1, from coordinate 4,472 downwards.
AGGGTTGCACTAAACCTTTGATTTAACAGATTAAAGGAGAGTAGCATTTGTTAAAGAAGAATCTTCATTAAATCTGAATACAATCCTATACCTGTGTATATTTATGTATTTCACACATATCAAATGAAATTTTTATACATGAGCAGAAGCAAAAAGTGTGCAGGTTTCAGTTGAAGGATGACTGTATAATTTCAGACATTTAAAAACACTTTAAAAACCACTCTTCTGCCAATGTCAAAAGTAGAACTGTTAGAATATTTTTAAATACTTGAATTATATATCACTAGTTTTAGGCACACAAATCCTTCCCCCCCCCTTTATATAAATATACAATTGCAGTACAGATACGCACCCAAATCTGGAAACAATTTATTTTGCCTTTGATCCAATGCTATTACTCCTATGGTACAGGTATTCCTTGATTTACAACTACAGAGACCTAGCCACTATTCAAAATAATGAAGGAACTACCTTGTAAATAAGGTAGCTATCTACTTTGTAAGTACCTAGCTACTTACAACCTGGATGTGAAGTTCTGACTGTCAGGCCCAAATCCTGGTCACATGATTGAAGTTCAGGCACTTAACACAGCTACATTTATGGTGTCCCATGGTCACATGACTGAGTTTTGTGATGGTTGTGCCCAAAACTGGCACTACTGGTTTTTGGAAAATCAATTATTTGCTAAATAACCACCACAGGAAAAAAAACATGTAAAATATATTGATCCTGTGACTGACCCATTTTATGACTGTCACAACCTATGACTATGATGGGCAGCCTCCATTACAGTCGTAAGTCAAGGGCTACTTGTATTACCTAGAGGCCCAATTGTCAATTATCAAACAATAGCAATGGAAGGCTGAGATAATATTGTGCCCATCAAAACATTCATACTCACTCTAAGCCTTCAGGAAAAAAATGGTTTTATTTTAAGCATGCCGTCTATAAAAAAAAGTTTATTCATGGATAACACTAGTAAGCTGGATTTAGGGGTGCATGTCATGCTCTTTAATATGGAGCTAAAAATCAAAATCCAGGTTACAGTGTGTTGACATAACACCATATCACACAATCCTTAAAAAAAATCTCATTTTCCAGCTGACATACGTAAAGACATTTGAGACATATTGGCTGGCTGACTGGGAGTTTTTCTTGTTGTTGTCGTTCTGCTATTTTGGGCTAAAACATACCCTACTTTTTCAAACATGAGACGTTAACATTTATTTATTTATTACATTTATTTGCCGCCCATCTCGTATCAAATTCCTCTCATTTTTTTCATATCCAATGCTACTGACGGATAATCTACAAGCGCTTTTAAGAAGACTCATTCACTGAGAACTAGAAAATTCAGGATTCACAAATCTTTGTCTCTTCTTCCAAAATCCTTTCCAAAAATCCCAAGACCTGCAGGAGAAATCATAAAGCCAATTTAACTAGCTGCGGAACACCAACATAAAATGGTAAAAGTATAGGTTCCTCTCATACATATGTGCTAGTCGTTACCGACTTTAGGTGCGTTGCTCATCTCCGTTTCTAACCCGAAGAGCCAGCGCTGTCCAAAGACGTCTCCATGGTCATGTGGCCGGCATGAGTAAATGCCAAAGGCGCACCGAACGCTGTTACTTTCCCACCAAGGTGGTCCCTATTTTTCTACCTGCATTTTTACATGCTTTCAAGATCCACAGAATTTTCTTCAGACACCTGATACAGGTAGTCCTATATAAAAGTGACTTGTGACCATTTTTCACATCATTGTGGCCACCCTGTGGTGACGTGATCAAAATTCAGACACTTGGCCACTGATTCATATTTATGACAGTTGCGGGGGCCTGGGGGTCATGTGATCACCTTTTGTGACTGTAGAAAGTCAGCACCCACCCCTCTCCTAGAAGAATGAAATATTTCGAGAAATATTGAAAAGGCAGAATGTTATATTTCCCTGGATGAGAAAGGGAGAAGCATGCTCTTGGAAAGCAGCCCCCACCTTTCTTAATAGCCCTCAGCAGATATCAGCACTTAAGAGATAAAGAGATAGCTAGCTCTATTCATAAGCAAGTTCCCTGCAGCAAGGTCTGAACAAAGGTAGGATTAGCCCTCAGCCATAATAGGAATTTCCCAACACCCTTTCAGAACACAAGCGCCTTCACTGCATCATGTCAGTTGCACCACACCCTCCAAACTTCAACCAAACCTGGGACAACCTACACAGCCGGCTATGATCCCTACAACAGCCAATAGAATACATGTTCTTGCACAGGAAACAGGAAGCTCAAGTTCAAAGCCTGAGAGAAGATATAAATACTCCTCACTCTCAACTCCATGTGGTCAACTACTCAGAATCACATGTGCTTGGTGATTCTGGCTTCATCAATAAACCATATTTCCAATCAGCCTCCATGTTTCTGGTGTCTTTACCCCAGCTTGGAACTGAACCAGTTGGATATTTCTCCCAACAGTTGAAAAATACATTTCTGGGTAACCTGTTGCAGAAGGTAAATTCCTGCAAAAAAGATGTTAAAAGCAACGAGGTGGGGAACTGTGCAGAAAACCTGTTGCCTGAATGGTGAGTAGGATAAAACTTTTCTAGATGAGGACTCCTTCCTCCTGCTGAAATGGCCCTCTTTGAAGATGGTTTCACCATCTAGCCATGATGGTCTCCCTCCAAGGACTAACCAGGATAGTCCTGTTTAGTGCTTTTAAGATTAGCTAAGATTGGGGAGGTGCCACCACCATCATCCTAAATAATAAACTCTTGGAAGGCAATATTTAGACAATTAGGTAGTTCCATCCAATGGGTTCGTTTTGTCTGGACTACAGTTTCCATGACTTTGGATAAAAATATTCTCCCTTCTTGACAGTCATTTCTTTTCCTAAGTAGAGATGAAAATGAGGACTACTGGTCTGTCCTTTTCCATGATTTTTAAGAACAGATTTGTCTGAAATGGTATAGGGCTTCCTGCTTGAGCAGGGGGTTGGACTAGAAGACCTCCAAGGTCCCTTCCAACTCTATTATTCCATTATGATTGTTTCCCATCACCACAGAGTTCTATTCTATTCTATTCTATTCTATTCTTCATTCCTCTATTCTATTCTATTCTATTCTATTCTATTCTATTCTTCATTCCTCTATTCTATTCTATTCTATTCTATTCTATTCTATTCTATTCTATTCTATTTTCCTGTCCTCAAATACCTGTCCTCAAATAAATACCTGAAAAGGACGTATATTTCTCAAGAAAAGAGAAACAATACCAAAGACTCACTGTAGTGTTTTATACTGCAGTGTGCTACTAAGGTTAAAAAAAAATAAAACGCTATATTTTATTCCGATTGTTGACGGATTATTAACCCGTGTTTATGGAACCTTGCTATTGCTCTATAAATGTTCTGCATTTCACAAAAGCTTGTACCGCTATATTTCTTCCTTCCTTCCTTCCTTTCTTCCTTTTTTTTTTTTTTAATAAAAGCTGTGGCAGTGCCCCGGAAATCTTGGTTTTTTTTCTTTCCCCCCCGTTCTTTTTCCAATGTATCGCAACACGCATGAACACAAACATAGTTGAAAATAGCATTGCTTCTCTCTCCCGCAATATATAAAAGCTGCACTTTCCTAAACCAATGCTGCCCTCAACTGCAAAATACCTGCATTTGGAACTCAGCGACGAAGTGAAAGAAAAGGAAAATCAGTGTTTTCAACAAAACAAAAAATCCCCAAAGATTGTTCTTTTGGTTCGACCCAATGCAAAAAAATGAAATGTTCTGATGGCTGTTCGGAAGAAGATCCTTGCTGTTGGGGAAGCCAAGATTTCTTGCGTCGCTGAGAAACAAAAAAAAAAAGGATTTTATGAAATGCGGAAAACAATCGCTTGCAAATAGCAGTTGCTCTCTTCCACACCTGCCACGTAATCCATCAACAATATTGATTACGGCCAGCAAAAATTTAGAAAGAATGAAAGCGAAATGAAACCAATAGCCCTCAATGTCAATAAGAACAATAACAACAGTGACAACTCAGGGGCAGGTTCTAACTTACTTCGCCGGCGGTTCGTGCCTCACACATGCACGCACTTTGTGTGTGTGCATGTGCAATAAGAAAAAGCCCCGAAAAATTCCCCCCCAAAAAAGGCAGAAAACAAGATGGCGATGCATGCGCAGTGCCGGAAAGAAAGAAAAAAATTTCCCCAAAAAAAATTCAAAAAGAAAGATGGCGGCACCCAAAGAGCAGCAGAACCAGCTCCGTGACATCACCAGCGGCCTACTACCTACTCGGTAGAACTGGTCTGAACCGGTAGGAACCCACCTCTGTAACAACTGTTCTGTTGCCAAGAATATTTAACAGAATAGCAGAGTTGGATGGGACCTTGGAGGTCTTCTAGTCCAACCAGAGGTGGTATTCAGCCAGATAGATAGATAGATAGATAGATAGATAGATAGATAGATAGATAGATAGATAGATAGATAGATAGATA
>JANHFT010079388.1:0-10772 GCA_032467955.1 Pseudoxenodon macrops | reverse complement strand
GGGGGCTTATTGTAGCCCATGTGCCGAAAAGCCCAATTCGGCTTATTATCGGGACAGGTCGTATTTTCGGGGAAACACGGTACCATATTTGTCCTGCTAAACCCTGAAGTGATGAAATATATCATTCTAACTAGCTACAGATGAGAATACCTGTAGCTGTTGAATTGTGGAGTACTTGGTGATGTCTGAGCTTGCTTGCGTGTTTGCTTGCTTGGAGACATTATCTAACTAGGTAAAATCATCATTTGCAACCAAACTCAGAGAGCATCAAGAACTCCACAGTAACTAACTTATGCATATAAATCAGTGGTGGCTTCCTACCGGTTCTATCCAGTTCTATAGAACCAGTAGTAACTTGGCGATGATGTCACGGAGCCTGTCCCATCAGTGCCACCATCTTGGATTTTGCTTCTGCGCATGCACATAAGCTAATTTTTGCTTCTGCGCATGCACAGAAGCTAGTTTTTAATTGCGTGCGCGCATGTGTGCTTCACGTGTGCTTCACGCACGCGCACACAACGGGACCCTAAGCGAACCAGCAGCAAAAATATCCGGAACCCACTCCTGATATAAATTGAGGAAATGGAATGGATCTGATGTTGCAGTAGTATTTAAAACTTGGAAGGAGGAGCTTTACTAGGACTTCTCTTCCATATCCATTTGGTATATTTTATCTTACGTCGTAATAAATATTCTAACATGAAGAGAAAGTGATTGAAAATATTTATTTTTTTCTCTTTTAAAGATTGGAGACAGATGCTGGACCCCAAAGGTTTACCTGCGGTGGGGGTGGGGATGGTGAATATTTTCTGGCATTCAATATTCAAATCCAGGGAATTGTGTATTTCAGCACAGCGTGATAACACATAAATGTGCCAAATGAGTCTGAAAATAGTTTCCTGAACTGATTCAGTAAAGGACTACTATGGTCTTAAAAGTAACCCTGAGGAACATACTGTAGGTGCACAAAAAGGTTTCAAATTGGAGGAGAAAATGAGGATGTCAGAAGGACATATGCTGAAAATGTAATTGAACCATCAGAAGTCTACCAGGGTGAAGAAAGATTTCCCCAACCAACTCCCACTGCTTCACTGACTGAATACAAATATGGCTGCCTGAAGGCAGACAAATTGGTATCAAAACAATTAATTTCAAATTATATTAGGAGTAATTAGCATTTGAAGAGTTCCAGGCTAATATACTACTGCAGAAGATGTAAATTAATTTTGATTTTGTAAGTGTGAATGTAAGCTATTTGATAATAACAATGCTATATAAAAGACACTTCCTGGTTGATCCCCTAGCTTTTTATTCCAAATTTGTTGTGCTATAATAACATGTAGGCATTTGTTTCCCAGAAATAAAGCATTGTATATGGATACACTAGTACTCAACCATTTTGTGGTGCTTTTGCTGTCTTTTGCTCATAAATAAATCCAAGTTTGGATCCAAACTTCTCAGTATAAATTTGTCCAATTAATTTCAACGGAATTTAAGGCTAACTAATTTATTCTGGATCCAACACTGAATAATAAAGAATGGACAGTTTAGGGCTAGTTAATGTTTTAGCATAGTTGCATTATAGTTGTATCTCTAAGGATCCTTCTGTTAAACAGTAAAGTTTGCAGATGATACAACAGTCATTGGTTTCATTTGACACAGTGATGACTCTGCATATAGAGGGTAGGTTAAATAACTGGCCCTGTGGTGCCTTCCTATTCTACCACAACTTACTATATTTGACCGCACAGTTTTTGCAGTAGAATTCTTCAAGTTTTTGGGTTCTATAATTTTCCAGGAATTGAATTGGCAACTAACATAAGAATCATCTTTAAAAAGGCACAACAAAGAATGTTCTTCCTGTGTCAACTTAGGAGGTTCAGACTGGCCCAGGAGCTGTTGATACAGTTCTACAGAGGAATTACTGAACCTGTCATTTGTACTTCTATAACCATCTGGTTTGGTTCAGCAATTAAATAGGACAGGTACAGACTGCAACTCATAGTTAGGACTGCAGGAAAAAAAACACTTGCAACCCAGCCTACCTTCCAAAGAAGACCTATATATTGTGCAGGTCAGAAGGAGGGCTGAGAAAATAACAACAGAGCCCTCACATCTTGGACGTAAACTGTTTCAACTCCTCCTCTTGGGACACTGCTATAGGGCATTACATGCCAAAACAACTAGACACAGGAACAGTTTTTCCCTTGTGCAATCACTCTGCTGAACACCCAATCTCATGGTACTGTCTTATGTCTAAATATATTCAGCCATGTTGTATGACTGTAATACTATTATCCTTCTCATCTTCTCTATTACCCCCTCTAATTGGTTTCATTACTATGATTATTATTACACTGTTGCTTTGCATGTACATTGAGAGCTTCTGCATCAGAAACAAATTCCTTGTGTATCTAATCAAACTTTGGCCAAATCAAGTTATTCTATTCTATTCTATTCTATTCTATTCTATTCTATTCTATTCTATTCTATTCCACTCCACTCCACTCCATTCTATTCTACTATACTCTACTTTACCCTACCCTACCCTAATCTACCCTACCCTACCCTACCTATCCTACCCTATTCTATCACTGCATACTTGCAATAGATAGCATGAATGCCCCCCACAACTGCAATGTAACCTTGGGGGAAATGTGCTTGATTTAATGAATTGCTGACCAGCTATGTGCACAGCCTCAACACAGCACAAATCAACTTTATTCCTTAGAATATAAAATAATGCACACCCATTCAATTGAAGACTGTCATGATTGAATATTCCATCTAAAAATTGCCATTTACAAAAATTGAATGGATATACCTCAAACATTCCAATTTGTCAAGTTATTTTTGATAACTATGTATTATTTTTAAAGATGCGACTGCAACGAAGCCAAGCAAAAAAGAAAATGCAACAACTGCCTATATGAAGACCCAAAGATTTATTTTGCACTTTAATATTAAGCTGTTGGCAGAATATTGGTGTTGGTTTAATCTCCAAGAGCAAAAAGCACAACTGGGTTCATACCTGAAGGCCACACAACTTTGTAGCACCAACAATATGACCTTTGTAGTATTTTATACTTGCTAACTAACATAGGTTTTTTTTTGTATTTTAATTTGATTTATTTTTCTACCTTTTAAATGATGTTAATAGTTGCAGACTGGAATGTAGAAATATTTTTACTATGTTACTAAAGATAGATTTATTGATACTTTCTAATATTCCTAAACTGCAAGATAAATTATCTTTACTGCCCAGATCAGGATAAGATAGAACATATTTGTCTTAACAATATGTTTGTAGTTTGCCTTCTGATAAGATACAGAACACTTTAGTGTTGATTGACGTCTGGTTTGTCTCTTCGTGGACTCTGAGTAACTTTATGACATTTTTTTCCTCATTTACATCCTAAGTTTTATGCCCAAAGGATTTTTTAAAGATCATTTGAATGAACATGTGTAGTATTATATGATTAACTTTGTGTAGCTGATTTCCTATGCAAAAGGGAGGATGCTTTTGTCCTATCCAATCAACTTTTCTTTTGTATTTTCCTTTGATGTATATATTATAAAAGAAGAATGGAAGTTGAGGCTTGTGGTTTTTTCTTTGAAGGAGAGGAATCCTTTTTATCAGAACGTTCTGGATAAATCATAAATAAAATGATCTTCCTGTCCTGGATTGTCTTTATTGGGATCTATGCATGCTGAGGGATGAGCCTAGGGCCATATTTACGGTAGCTATCACACCCAAGAAAATATTCTACATAATTTAATATGTAATATATGATCCCTAAAAGTAGAGTTGCACAGGTTACAGTTCTTGACTAAAGGTAATACCCAGCCAAATACTAAGAACTACATTCTAGAACTATTGTATTCAATTCTATTACGGCTGTAACAGTCATCATTAAAATCTTAAATTTAAATTGGTTATATATCAAGAAATGTTAGTTCTTTAGCATCAATATTCAAAGTAATAGTATGGATGGAATAGCAGATTCACATTATGGAGATATGGAGGGGAGGCTTATTCCTTTTGCTCTTAGAATACAAATCTCCACATCAGAGCAAATCTCCAAGGAAATCCTGCCCAAAAAGGCCTTCGGCATAATAACTATGCAATGTGTAATGTCTAACAATAGGCTAAACATCTTTGACTTTTCCTGTTTGGGCAAATAGAATGTAGACAAATCATTACAGGTTTGATATATGTTTAACCTCAAACATAGGTTAACCAGGGTGTGTTTGTGTCTGTCTGTCTGTATATATAGCCATGGTGGCACAGTGGTTAGAATGCAGTACAGCAGGCTACTTCTGCTGACTGATGGCTGCCAGCAGTGTAGCAGACTGATTTTCACTGGTTCAAGATTGACTCAGCCTTCCATCTTTCTGCGGTCAGTAAAATAAGGACCCAGATTGTTTGGGGCAATATGCTGACTCTGTAAACTGCTTGGAGAGTCCTGTAAAGCACTGTGAATCATTATATAAGTCTAAGTGCTATTGCTATATCATCATCATTTTAGCCATTATCTATCCACTGCAGGATAAAGGCATCTTCTACATGTTTCCAACCAATATGGTCCTGAGCTTTCTTTTGCCAATTTGGCCCGCAATACTTGCTGAAGTTGTCGATCCATCTTACTTTAGGTCTATTTTGTGGATGCTTTTTATCAAGTATGTGTGTGCGTGTGTGTTACATTGACTATATTATGATTTACTATGATAGTCTTATTTGCACACCATGCTAAAATAATGACTAGATTTTTCAGTTCAATGACTCAATCTTATTTTATGTGGTCCTTTATGTGTTAGACTCAATATCAGAGCATAGTAAGTTGGATGATAGCAATAGCAATAGCACTTGTATGCCACTTCACAGTGCTTTACAGCCCTCTCTAAGTGGTTTACAGAGTCATCATATTGCCCCTAACAATCTGGATCCTCATTATACCCACCTCGGAAGGATGGAAGGCTGAGTCAACCTTGAGGCTGGTGAAATTCAATCTGCCAAACTGCTGGCAGCTGGTGATCAGCAGAAGTAGTCTGCAGTACTGCACTCTAACCACTTCACCACTGCGGTGTAGAAACTGCATTTCTGTTTGAAATATATTGGATTGAGGAATACTTGTTTAGCACTACATATGGACTACTTCACGGACCCTAATTTTGATTAAGGAAGAACTGTCTTATTGACTGAAGTTGTGAGGGAAGGCAGATTCTAGGAAAAGAAAATTAATTTCCAGCTGAAAAATGACCAGTTAGCATATGCTAGTAAATGCAAAAGTTTGCACTCCCTAATCTTTCCAGGCACACTGTGTAGAAGTAATGAAGATGACCTTGATAAAAATTATCAGGAACCATTGTTAAGGCAAGAGGACTTGAAGCATTTTTAAGTCAAGAGAAACAAGATAACAATCAGAAATTACTCTGGAAATTGGAGCATAAAAATGAAAAAATGCAGCCTAATTAGTATTGTGAGATTCTGTTATTATAGACAATCTCAATAAAAGTGGCTTTAATTTTCTGATGGGAATACAGGCTGGTCCATCTAATGAGGTTGATATGCTGGCAAACATTGACTTTTGTCTCTAATAATATTGGGAGACTCTGTGGCAGTTGGATTCCTTGCTCAGATAGAGAGAATTTACGTATTTTATCAAATCTTGGTTACCCCTTCAGGGACCATAGAATTGCAGTCATACTTCTTTCTAATATAGTTGGGCTTTCATATTCTAATACTTCGAAAATTGTACAATCAGAACTAACCTACTGAGAAGTCTGTGGAGAGTTCCCAGAGTTATGTACTTTGCACGAAGAGTATCGAATTACTGAAACAACATAGTAAGGGTGATGTAATCGTGATAACAGCGGCAGGAGTCTTTTTTTCATGCTGAATTCAACAATTATCTGTTGAGGAGATAGGAATCATAATATCACACAGAAAGAACTGCCAAGAGAAATACTAGGATTTATGAAAGAAGTCCATCACCGAAGACTGGTAAAAACTCAGATGGCCACGCATTGCATCCCTCATAAGCTATTTGCAGCATCCTGATAAAATAGCTGCCAGAAGATGGGGAATATTTGCAAACACAGAAAATAGAAAAGTGTAGCATTTACTGGAAGGCAATTGATTGGAGATAGATTAGCTAACCAAAGATAACATATATTTGCAAAGTCCTGTACATTTGGCAAGGAACTGGCAAAAAATATACGAGAAATGCATGTCAGAAAAAGAAAAGTGTGCCATAACTAAGATAAATTGTATCCTAACTTCAACTTGACCTATTGCAGAAGAATCTAGTTGAATACCAGGTCTAGTTACATTCAATTCTATTTTCATAGCATGCCATTTAAAATGAATGCCACAATACAAAAGATACTGGAAAGTTGGAGGGGAAAAAACAGTTGGGCTGTGAATACCTGAAAAATTAGTCTCACACACACAAACACACACACATACACACACACAAACACACTTCACAAGATGAGAGAAACAACTTGGATAATTATTTTCATAATGAAAACAGTCTCCATGAGAATAGACTCAGTCACATGTAGATCAATGGTTGCACTCAAATAAACATAAAAATATTTCAAGAAATATTCCTAATTTCTCCCATATTAAAACTGTTCTTAGGAATCTATGACATCCTACTAAAGAAGAGACTATAGGCTAATGTTAAGACACGGAGTCCATAGCCAAGAATTGCCAAATTCTGACTAATATCTCCAAGCAGAGCTAAGAATAATTGCACAAAAACCTGTGGAGTTACTGCCAATCAGAGTAAGTGCTTGTTAGATGGATCAGTGGTCAGTATGGGCAAGTTGCTGTGTAATTCCTACAAACAGAAAGTTTCTCAGAAGATCTGTATGACAGGTGTACAGAATAAATTTTATATTTAAAAAGTGGGTCATGACACTGGTTAGTACAGCAAATAAATACTAATTCAACTAAAATTATACTTTTTGGTTTGGAAAATCAACCTGACTCTATGTGACAATTCAAATGAATTTGAAAAGTTGATCCAATTGTATTAGATCATACAGAAAACAGAACTAATTTAATTAGGATATCTGAATCAAACAGTCTAATTAGAATTGATTCAGATTCCTGAACTGATGAAAAACAATTCATAAGTAATTTAATACAACTTTTTAACTCAGTCCATAAAATTGGTTTGATTCATGCATTCACTTAAAATACTTTTGAACTGAATTGAAGCTCCTTAACAGAGTTCTATTGGTTAAACATAGAGTCCTGAGGGCAATTTATATAGCAGAATTAATACACTTCTTCATGTAATTCCAGGCCAATAAACCTGAAAATATTTACTACATTCTATCAACATTCCTATGATGAAAATGGCTTGAAATAACTTGGTTGTCAAAATGAAGGGTTTCTTAGCTATGTTTCTTAAATGAAGTCAGATGCTGATCATTTACTTCCAAATCTGTTCAGAAAAACTGTCAAAATTTCAACATTCCATGCAAGTAAAATGAAAGATACATACTTCACGATTGTATTCTTAATCTATTTTTTTAATGAGTAACTTGAAGAGGTTTAACTTGAATGTCCATATTCTTGAAAGGACATCTTGACTTCTTTTGATGGCTTCTTTTGCTTTGAAATAAAAAAGGACCATGTCTTAGCATCTCTAGAATTGTCTGATACATAGAATATGAACCATTTATGGACAAGTCACTGAACAAGCATTGAAAGCTTTTCTGTTCTGGTGATCCCATGTGGCATAAAAACCTGGGGTTGGCAACATTTCTCAAGGCTTTTGTCAAAATAAAATCTGAGACTTGGAAGGGGCCACTTAGGCCATAACCCCAAGCTCAGTGCAAAAATCCAAATTAAAGCAACAGACAGATGGCTGCCTAGCTTCAGCTTAACAAATCTAGTGATAGGGGTATGCCACCTCCGAGTAATTGGTTCTACTGTTGTTCTGGGAGGCTTTTCTAATGTTCAGGGAGACCTGCCTGAATATCCTGCAGTCTGAAACAAATGAAAACAGCACTTGACCTTTTATGTCACATCGGTTCAGGTTTGAAGAGGGCTATTATATCTCCACATAGCTGCCTCTTCTCAAGGCTAAATATAACTAGACCCTTTAGCCTTTCTACATGGGGATTCATTTCTAGTCCCTCAATGAGCTTCACTGTCCTTCCTTGAATCTGTTCTAATTTCTCTAAATCTTACATTGTGAAGCTAAAGCAGGATGCAGATTCAAAATAGGGTGTGATCCAAGTTGAGGAGGGTTGAATATTTACCTCCTGTGCTTTGGAAAATACTCTTTCAGTGATGCATTCTGAAATTTCATTTGTCACATTATCCACTTGGTGGTGATGCTCATCTCATATTCACAGTTAGTATACATACTGAGGGTAGTCCTCAGACAGTGACCTTTTGCAATTATGACCGTGATGAAAAAGTAACTTCATGACAAATGCCTGCATTTACAACAACAAAAGCCTTCAGTTTGAAACTAATTAAGGTCTTGCCAATAAAGGAAATATATATGTCCCAGGATAATGTTGCAGGATCCAATCTGAGTCTGTCACTTCCCATCATTAGGGAACTTCTGTCTCTCCAAAATATGTCCAGGAGAGAGATACACCACTAGGCTTGAAATTTTGGGCTTGGACAACCTAGAACTATGCTGCCTATGGTCGGACCTAAGCGTAGTGCACAAAATTATCTGCTACAACATCCTACCAGTCAATGACTACTTCAGCTTCAACCGTAATAATACAAGAGCACACAATAGATACAAACTTGATTGCAGAAAATGCAAATTCAGCAACAGAGTGGTCAATGCCTGGAATACACTACCTGACTGTTGTTAAATCTTCAAACCCCCATAACTTTCACCTTAAAGTTAAAAGGTCTACTATTGACCTCACCCCATTCCTAAGAGGTCTGTAAGGGGTGTGCATAAGTGAGCCATCGTGCCTACCATCCCAGTCCTAACGTTCCCTTTTATTTGTACCCATTTCCTGTGTTCATACTCATGTTTATTCTTATACCTATTATTCTTGTAAACGATTGACAAATAAAATAAATAAATAAATAAATAAAATAAGCACATGAACAAATGCATGGGCTAATGCTTGGGATCAGCACAAATCCAAAAGCTTGGAAGAATAAACTTTTGGTCCTGGAGACTAATACATATTGAATCCTAATTAAGTCTGTTCAGTTGTTCAGGTATAATCCTTGAACAATGTCATATGACAGCCACTTCTTCCAACTAAACAAATCCAGTTCCATTTGTCTTTCCTCATGGGGTTTTCTCCGTTTTTGACTATTTCATTGTGTTCTTCTGAATGTGAAATATATCTTTAATATACCCAAAATATTCCTTACATATTTCCTTATTAAATAATAGGTTGTAAGATTCAGCGTAGACATTAAAAACAGTTGTGGACACTATGCTAATTAAATTCTGTTTACTTTCAGGAGGGTGGCATATTGCTAGCTTTGTCCCATCATTTCTCTCACTTAAAAAAATCATCCCGTTTAAGGCCAGGCCACCCATTCGTTCAGCATATTATCTCTATATTTCTTTGGCTGTTTATTAGAAAAAATGTCATTGTCCTAATTGATCCATAGTTAGGACCACATTTTAGATCTACATTTTCCAAATCAGCAATATATCCCTATACGACATGAGATCAATTTCTAATCTATGTTAAAACATTTTTAATACTCTGTTGGTATTTATTCCTTATATATAAAACACACAATCAAATTTTATGCTGGGAAATCATTGATTCCCCCTGGTTTTTTTTTTTAATCAAATAAATAAGCAAACTGTTGGAAATATTTCTAGACTATAGATTTGTATGCTGTGACTTGCCTTTAATAAATTACATTGTTCGTTAGCTATTTGTTTCCCCCCCCTTTAAATGAATAAGTTGTTGAATCAATTTATTTAAAATGTGTTGCCTAATTATTCAATGAAAACTAAACAATGCTTGTTTTGTACTATTTGCCATCACAATAATTAAAGCCCAAGTCTAAAATGCAATCTCACAGCTCCAAAAAGCAAGAGGAAAGCAATGAACAGGTCCAAAACAATTAGGAATATCAATCAAAATAAGCAATCAATCAAAATATGTAGGGAAAATGCAAAAGACTACAGTAAGTAAGGCATAAAAAATGGGGGATAGAAATATAATGATTGGAAGTTGCCCAATAGCTAGCCAGGCCATTGTTCAAATAATTTTGCATCAATTATTCTGACTGGTTGTGGCTCTTTATGTTTTCCAGCAAGACTCTTCCTGATGTACTTAATATGGATTTCAGTAGCTTAGGAAATAGCGGTACTGTAATGGCTCACACCATTAATGACTTTCATGTAGGAAGACTCTATTCCCACATGTTCTTTAGAACATAGAATAATAGAATTGGAAGGGACCTCAGAGATCTTCTAGGCCAACTCTCTGCTCAAGCAAAAGTCCCTATACCATTTCAAACAAATAGTTGTCCAGTCTCTTTGAAAGGCTCTAATGATGGAACACCCACAATTTCTGAAGGCAAGCTACCGTATTTTTCGGAGTATAAGACTCTGAGGGTAGAAATGTTGGTGCGTCTTATACACTGAATGCAGCCATTTTTGGCCTCCTGAAACCCCTCCCCTGCATCCCATTTTTTGAAAAAAAATTCCCCCAAAAAACAGGTGAAATACCATATTTTTCAGACTATAAGATGTACCGGTGTATAAGATGCACCAAGATTTCAAACAGGTAAGTAGGAA
>JANHFT010079085.1:0-10781 GCA_032467955.1 Pseudoxenodon macrops | reverse complement strand
ATTGGAACACTGCTATCATGTCTCCCTTAGTCCTTCTTTTCATTAAACTAGACATGCCCAGTTCCTGCAACTATTCTCAATATGTTCTAGCCTCCAGTCCCTAATAATCTTTGTTGCTCTTCTCTGCACTCTTTCTAGAATCTCAACGTTTTTTTTACATCGTGGCGATGTAAAAAAATGAACTGTACTGAATGCAGTATTCCAGGTGTGGCCTTACCAAAGCATTATAAAGTGGTATTAACACTTCACGTGATCTTGATTCTATTCCTCTGTTTATGCAGCCTAGAACTCAGTTAGCTTTTTTGACAGCTGCTGCACATGGCTGGCTCATATTTAAATGGTTGTCAACTAGGACTCCAAAATCCCTCTCACAGTTACTACTGTTGAGCAAGGTACCACTAGGAATACCCTGTTTTAAGTGCCATCTGAAAACATGTGTAACTGATTGATAACATCTCTGAACCCGTTCTGTGAAACCTCTGAACTTTACCATGATTTTGGTGTAAGATTAAATCACAGTAGACTTTGATGTATGTTATTTTAAAGTCTCAATAGAAAGGTGGGAGACAAACATAAGAACACATAAATGTCACAGATAACTAAACAAATTAAAGAAAAATAGTTGTGGTGGGAGATGAATTTGTTCTTAAAGATTAGGATAAAAAATAAAATACCCTAAATAAAATATATGTGTTATTAAAAACTCAATAAAAACATAATTGACAATACATCAGTAAAACAAGTGCTAAGCAGATTGAAAACCTAATTCAGCAGCTAGCCCAGTTAATTGTTAAACAAAGCCTTGGTTGACTTTATAAAACTTCTGCTTTATTTCTGAGATTTCTGAGATTTTAATGGTTTTTCCTGGATTGCTTTCTAAGATCTTGTAATTGTGCTTGAATAATAGTGTTTTAATAAAAAAAAGAATCTCATCACCCTCTGTGGATTGGAGGTGAGAAAGTTATAGCAAAGAGACTTTATTTTGGATTCCAAGAAAACGCCTTTGATGTTAGCAAGAAGAATGTTTATTGTGCGCTATCTGAGAACTGTAAGGGAGTGGGTGGCTTTCTATTGTAGATTATCTCATTTCAAGGCATGAAAGCAGGGCAGTAAAATAGAGGAGAGGAAGCCAGGTAATGAGGCCAAATATCTCTTTTATGAGATCAGATTCACGTGACCAAATGAATCAAGAGGTCTTATCAAAATTTTGGGCGACCTACTTGAAATGAGGTGCATTCATTGATAGGGAGAATCCATTTTCCATACTGTTTCACTCTGGAGAGAATCTATCCTTCTGGCTGCTAAGAGGTGACACCAACATGGTTGTAAATCCATCAATTCAGCACCATCCCTATTACATTTGATACACATAATGGATTATGTTTTAATAGTCTCCTCTCCTACTTCTTGAGAGACAGATTTAGTTCAATGATTAAGCGGTCACATTAAAACTCAGGGTCCGTGAGTACCTGGCTTAGCCACGAAACCAACTGGATGATTTTGAGCCAATCAGGGCTAGAAAGAAAAAAATCTGGCAAAGCCATTTGTGAAAAGACAGCCAAGAAAAACATAAGGGGAAGTTGTCCATAAGTACAAAACTAAGACTCCCCTCCCCATTGTTGATGTACCATCTATCAAACAGCTGAGTAGTGTGTGAGCAGCATCCTTATGGTCTGCGCCCTGAAGGGATGGTCCCATCCCCTCCTCCCCTTGGAATGCCACTGAATTAATTAACCTAGAGCAATGTTTCTCAATTTCAGCAATTCTAATCTTAAAACTCCCAGAATTGCCCAACTAACATATTTAATTGGGGAATTCTGGGAGTTGAAATCCTTGCAGCTTAAAATTGACCTGGATCAGAGGTATCAAACTTGATTTCATTGAGGGCCGCATCAGGGTTGTGTTTGACCTCAGGGGGCTGGGAGGGGTGTCGCCAAGGTGGGCATGGCCAGCTCAACGTCACTAGTGTCGGGGGTGCTTGTGGGGCCCGAGTGCTCTGCCAGCGGAAATGGGCTTCTGAGTTCTGTTTTTGGCTGAGATGACCTCCTGCAACCTTCTGCTCGCAAAAACAGAGCTTGGGAGGGCATTGTGTGGCCCTCCCAAGCTCTGTTTTCACTGGCAGAGGCACCGCGGGCCGGTCCTTTGCTGTTTGCAGGGCAGTCCCAGGGCCAGATCTAAGCACCCTGTGGGTCGGATCTGGCCTGTGGGCCTTGAGTTTGACACCCCTAACCTAGACTATGGGAAAGTTGGGCTGCATTCTGCTTTTTTTATTTAATTGCCTATGCACATTTGTGACTTTTCCCAAGTTGGGAAAATTGTCCTGGTTCCACAACCTCTTATAGCAGGCTGCAGATCTTGGGTAATAGTAAATCCAACTCCAACTAGAAAGTACCAGGTTGGAAAATCTTAGCCGAGGACTAGGTAATAGAAAAAAAATCTGTTACGAAAAAGTTTATGTTAAAAAAAAATCACCACTGTGGCTAAATTATCATTATGATTTAATTGACCAGTGTGGCTAATCCTGTAAATTAGGTGTAAAATTGAAGAAAATGGACTATTGGAAGCAACGAGTGCGGTTACTTGCATGCAACAAATGCATTTAAAATAATTATCGGAATGGTCAGACTGCTTAGTGATTGGCTCAACCGGAAAATGAGCAAAGACTGTCATTAGGAAAATGTGATGGAAATTAAATTGCTTTTTAGCAAAGGGTATTCTTTGCGACGAATTTAATTCTCAGTTAAAATCCCCATGCGGCAATCTTTTCACTACATCTTGCTGATCATGTGTCTCCAGGTGATCATTCAGAGTATTTCCAACTCCCTCCCATTATTCTCTGCGCTGAATATTAAATTTCAGATTAGGAGTAGAGAACAGTTTGTTCTGTTAATAAAAGTTTTCTTTTGAAACCGTTGGTATATCGACAGCCACAGTGTCTTCACTGTCTTAGTATCTTTCTCCCCACAGATAACTGACTTGGTGTTCCAGTTGCCACTAGTGATTTGTCCTGCTTGCAGAAAATAACATTCTTTCACACGTGATCATGACTTTCAGGAACAAATTAGCTATAATGTACATTCGCAACATTTTGGCTCCTAAAATCTACATTTTCGAAAAAACAGGTTTAGGATAGAATGATACAAAATGATAAATAGTAGGGGCACTATATAATAGCCCATGTTTTATACACTCAGATTAACATTGGCCTGAGTAATGTTATCTTTCTCTCCATTAAATCATATGAGTAAATGGCACCGGCCTTGCTATATCATTACCACACATATTAGGCCAGGAGTGGGCTTCAAAACATTTAGCAAGGGGTTCTCTGCCTGATTGCTGGGTTGGCGTGGCCATGGCCTAGTCGGTCTCCTGCACCATGGCGGGGTGGTGGTGGCGTTGCTCTCCCTGGACTCTGGAGGCTTTCCTTGATCCTCCGGGAGGGCAAAAACAGCCTGCCCAGGCTCCGGAGGCCCTCTGGAGTCCAGAAACAGGCCCATTTCCGGCCTTCCTGAACTTCTGGTAGGCCTGTTTTTCGCCCTCCACAAGCCTCCGCATGCCCCCCACATCCAAAACGGGCCCCTTGGGGACTCATGGGAGGGGTGAGGAGGGGTAGCCAGGGCCAGCCAGGAGTGGGATTTGGGGGTTCTCCAAATTCCACAGAATCTTAGCTAGAGGTTCTCCCAAACCCCTGTGAACCCCCAGCAGCCGACCCCTGTATTAGGCTATAAGACAGCTTTCTCCAACCTGGGGCCCTCCAGCTACGCTCATGTTAATTCCCATAATTGCTAAGATTGCATGCCTTTGACCTGTGCTACCCAGGGATAAAGGGAATCTAATCAAATTAGTAGACCTAAATTGAGTATTCTTCAATCTCAGCAACTTTAAAATGTGTGGACTACAACTTCCAGAATCCCCCCAGCCAGCATGTTTAGAGTGGCGGAGGTTGATATATAATAAAGTTCAGGCTGTAAAGAAGTGTAGAGATGGCTGGGGAAAGGAAATACATTTTAAAGAAACAAAAAGGACAATTCAGTCCTAAGAAAGAAGAAAGCATAAGAAAGAAACTCCTATTCCAAGTTGAAACTAACTCATTGAGTTAAGTCAGATAAAGAAATGAACATTGCAGGAATGCTACTTTATTGTTGTGTAATACAATTATAAAATGTTGTAAACCCATCAGAGTTTTTCTCTGCCCCATCTTACATCGAACAAAATACAAGTGGAGTCAGTTGGAGTTCTCTTTCCAAGTTTGAGAACTAGTGGGAACCCTTTTCCACCAGTAATGATAGATAACAGCTAATCTGTAAGTTAGTGTTTTTCAATTTTGGCAACTTGAAGACGTGGACTTCAACTCCCAGAATTCCCCAGTGAGCATGCTCTAAACCAGGGATGTCAAACTTAATTGGCCCTGTGATGTGATCGGACCTGCATGACCATCCTGGAAACTCTATGGGGCTGGCCCATGTCACCTTGACCTGGCCCACGCCATCCGAGCGTGCATATGTCCGCATGCCTGGATGGCATGGGCCGGGCCTGTGTGCTGGCAGCAGGCAGAATCAGGGTGTGCGAGGGGAACATGCTCCATGCGCAGGCCAAGGGCAAGACCCATGAGGGGACTGAGAAGATGACCAGCAGCAACCTGCTCTCCAACTGCAAGCCAAAACAGTGAGTGGGACGGAGTAAACGTGTGGTCTGCATAATGTGCCTCCCCCCACTTCCGCCTACTGCTCCGCCAGCTTGGTGGTGGCAGCAGGCTGCAGAAGCACAGCGGGCACCAGCTGAGGGGCCAGCAGAC
Source organism: Pseudoxenodon macrops (assembly GCA_032467955.1). Lineage (NCBI taxonomy): Eukaryota > Metazoa > Chordata > Lepidosauria > Squamata > Pseudoxenodontidae > Pseudoxenodon > Pseudoxenodon macrops. Next base: position 5,986 of record JANHFT010079085.1, on the reverse strand, counting down.
TGTGGCTGCAGCTGGAAACCATCACCCCCCCCTGCACAAAGACCGGAAAGCACATGGTGGCCAACAGTTTCCAGCTGCAGCTGCCCTGCCCCCTGCCTCACTTCATCCCAAGGGACGAGCCTCCCGCTAACTTCCCCACCCACCAGAGACCCCTGGATTCCCTCCCCACCCCTACAGGAACCACCCATGCAAGTGACATCAAGATGACCATGCTCCTAGGTCATGCCCACTTAGCTGCCACCATCCCAGCCCCTCCCCTCCTCTCCCTCTGGCCCCCATAGGACCACTACAATGCTGATCTGGCCCTCAATGAAATCGAATTTGACACGCCTGCTCTAAGCTGTGCACAGGTCTGCCATTTTTGCTTTCCACAGACTTAGATATATCGTAGGTAGATACACTGTAGAAAATTTAAATAGTGAATAGACACCTATCTGTGCTGGGAAGGCCTGTCAGTTGCCCAAAGTTGTAGATGATGACTTGATTGATTGATTGATTGATTGATTGATGGATTGGATTGGATTGGATTTCTACAGCTGCGCATTTCAGCAAATGACTCTGGGCAGCTCACAATTCAAAAATGTACATTACAATTAAAACCTTAAAAACATTGAAAAGCAATAAAAACAGTAAAAACCATTAAAACAATTAAAAAAAACATCACAATGTCTAAGTTGAGTACATACAAAGCAAGACATCTGGCAAGTTAGCAATATAGCCAGGAGACTCTTGGCGCTTGAAGTGCTCCAGGCTTCGGGAAAACAGCCAAGTTTTTAAAGCTTTACGTAAGGAGAAGAAGGCGGGGGCTGTTGGAGGATGTTCCACAAAGCAGGAGCTGCTACAGAATTTGTCATGCTGGTTCAGTTAATGGGCTGATTGGCTGCATTATTGGGTGCCCAATCAATTTAAATCAATAAAATAAACAGCCCAGGCCATTTTTAAAGAAACTCAAACCTTAATACCTACTGGTAAAAAGATGTCAGGTCATCAAAGAACGCAGTGGCTGGACACTATCGAAGCTGACACCAGACAGAGCCATAGAAAAACTCAAAGAAATAGTGCAAGGTAGGAAGATGTGCAGAGACCTGTCCCATAGAATCGTTTTAAGAGTTTTATGGACTCGATGGAATGGATATCATCATCATCATCATCATCTGAGACTCTAGAAAGAGTGCAGAGAAGAGTGACCAAGATAATTAGGGGACTGGAGGCTAAAACATATGAAGCACTTTTGCTAGAACTGGGTATGTCTGGTTTAATGTAAAGAAGGACAAGGGGAGACATGATAGTAGTGTTCCAATATCTCAGAGGCTGCCACAAAGAAGAGGGAGTCAAGCTATTCTCCAAAGCACCTGAGAGCAGGACAAGAAGCAATGGGTGGAAACTAATCAAGCAGAAAAGCAACTTAGAACTAAGGATAAATTTCCTGACAGTGAGAACAATTAATCAGTGGAACAACTTGCCTCCAGAAGCTGTGAATGCTTCAACACTGGAAGTTTTTAAGAAGATGTTAGATAACCATTTGTCTGAAGTGGTGTAGGGATTCCTGCCTGAGCAGGGGGTTGGACTTGAAGACCTCCAAGGTCCCTTCCAACTCTTCTATTCTATTCTATTCTATTCTATTCTATTCTATAACTTTCCTCCAGAAGTTGTTAATTCTCCAACACTGGAAGGTTTTAAGAAAATGTTGGATAACCATTTGTCTGAAGTGGTGTAGGGTTTGCTGCCTAGGCAGGGTATTGGATAGAAGTCCTCCAAGGTCTCTTCCAACTCTGTTATTCTGTTCTATTCTATTATTATCAGTACCCACTGATTGGGAAATAAATCTCACTGGATACATTTTTCAAAACAGGTAGTCCTTGACTTACAACAGTTCATTTAGTGTCTATTCAAAGTTACAACAGCACTGAAAAAAGGGACTTATGACAGTTTCCCACACTTACGACCATTGCAACATCTTCATGGCCACATATCAAAATTCAGATGCTTGGTAACTGGTTCACATTTATGACGGTTGATCAGCTTTTGAGACCTTCTGACAAGCAAAGTCAACTTAACAACTGTGTCACTAACTTAACAAATGCAATGATTCACCTAACAACTGTGGCGAGAAAGGTCGTAAAATGGGGCAAACTCACTTAACAATTGTTTCACTTAGCAGCGTACATTTTGGGCTCAATTGTCGTAACTCGAGGACTATCTGTAAGCATCTCGGTATAGCATTGCAGAGATTTCCCTGTGGTCTTGTCTGCAGATTGTTGGCAGGGAGCAAAGCTTCAGGCAACCATATGGAAAATTCCCTATCTAATTTGATGTTCACAGCAATAGCCAGGGCTTCACAAGAACATTTCAGGATGATTCTGTGAAGGCAGGGATGGAAAATCCATAACTTTACAGATCTTTTTATTCTACAAGTATCACAGCCAGGGCAAGCGGTGGTCAGGGTTGTAGGGAATTGTCACTGTAGATGAGCACATGGATAGCCTTGAGAAGGATGGGCAAGCTGTTACAAGAGATGAAGTAAACAACAGCTCAATTTTGACAAAGGAGTGTTGGAAGAAAGACGCTGGAAACATCATAGAGTCTGGAGGCTGATTGGAAAGAAGGTCCATTTATTGATGAAGCAGAACCACCAGGGTTTATGGTTCTGGTGCAGCTGACAAAATGGTTGATTGAGTGGATGGAGCATTATAGGTTTCTCTGACTTTGACGTTTGAACTGTTCTGGGGGTGATGCAATGAAAGGCCTTGTGTTCTGAAAGGGTATTGTGCAATTCCTATTGTGGCTAATGGCTTTCATCCTGTGTTGGATCTTGGGTGAGGGGCTGCGTTCTAATCCTGCCATTCTGCCTTTGTTAGCTGTCAAACTTTTCTGCAAGGCGTTTGGAAATATCCTGTCTTGAATGGGTTTCTGCTGGCAGTGTTTGCTCTGCTTATGAATAGAGCCATCTAGATATTCGTCTTCCTCTTTCAATAAGCTCTTTATCTCTTATTAAATGCAGGCATCTGCTGTGGGCTATTAAGAAAGACTTGGGGACTGCTTTCTGCCTCTAAAAACATGTTTCTCCATTTCCCCTTTAGGGAAATATAATATTCTGCCTTTTTTAATATTTCCCAAAATATTTTATTCTTCGGGGGAGATTCCCACAGGAGGGAGCATGAAAAAGAGACTCAAAAAGATTCCATCTATATTTAGTCTGGTTTAAGATAGGACAGAGGGAAAGTCTGACAGGCTTTCAAACTTCTGTTATAATACCCTAGAACCATAAACTAATATTCTTGTAATCCTTGTGGTGTCTATTTCCCGGCCTGGCCTATCTCAAAGGGATGATGATTGTTCAGCAATATTTAGAGAGCTTCAAATTCCCCACCCATAATATAGAGCAGTGATGGCGAACCTTTTTCTTCTTGCATGCCAAAAATGGTGGTGCGTGTGGGTGCATGTGCGCACGCGTGCCGGCACCCCTCCACACACACTGTACTGTGTATGCGCACGTGCGCCCCCCATTGGGCTGTTTTTTTGCCTTCCAGAAGGTTCAGGAGGCTTCTCTGAAGCCTCCAGGGGGTGAAAAATGGCACAACGGGACTTCCTTTTTGCCCGTTGAGCTGTTTTTCACTCTTTGGAGGCTTCAGGGAAGCCTCCTGAACGCAAAACATGATCCTAGGGCAAACTGGAAGTTCGGGAACGGATAACACTTATATATTTAGAGTTATTTCTCTAAAGCAGGCTGATGATTGTTACTCCTTCAGTTCTTGTAGCTGAACTTCAACTCCATTTCTTAATGTCTCTGCTTGGCAGCCCTGCAGGTCAAGCTGACATTTGGTAACTTGATAGTGTAAGAGCATTCTGCTGTCCTGAGCACATTGCTTAATTTTCTTCCTTGGCCAATGTTGACTTCAGTGTGACAATAACATTGGTGGTCATGCATCTTTTCTGTTTTTACAAAACCTACACTGGTCACTGAAGCATGTGGGATGAAGCATGTTTTGTGCTTCCTGCTGTTTTTCTTACTGTACATGCAATGTCTGTTTACCAATGTCTTCTCTGACTAATCAGGAGCTATGGTATATTTTGAAAAAAGGCATAAGAACAACGTCACCTTCTGGTCTGTGCTGTTAGTGATGGTTGGGATTAGAGATACAGTGTGTTGGCTGGAACTGAAAAGTATTAGATTAGGTGCTGAAGGATCTATGCTGCATGGCAACTATTGGACAACCTAAAATGAGATAGTTATGACAGGCTGGTAGTGGGAATATTGCAAATAATTACTATATGACTAGATTAACAAAGCTTTCTTTGCTGGAGAATGTCTCTTTGTAAGAACTATAGAAATCCGCTGGACTAATGATACCCTTGAGTGGGGTATTGCTTACTTGATTGTTGGTCTGAAGTTAATCAAGGTCAAGAAACTACCCAAGAGCCATAAGTAAACAGGCCAACCAAAGAATCTCTAAGACCGCCCTCCACTCCAGACAGTCAAGATGTCAGAATATAAACTGCCAGCAAACACCACATCTTACTAGCACTGATGATGTTACCTAGTTAGGGTAATGAAACGTCTGCAAGAAAACATGCAAGCTGATAAGAGCACCAAGGACCTCTCATTTCAACCCTGAGCTACAAATATTCTCCATAATTGATACATAACTATATACATGTTATGCTTTTGGAAGGTGTTACATAAGATTCTGGTCAGTCTTGAGAAAACTTGTAAAAATGTTGCAATCAGAGGCCATAGAAAGGAAATTATACATTTATTTATAAACTGCCAAGAATCACTCAGGTGAGATGAGCCATGTATACATTTGATAATAAATAAATTTCTATGGATTTATTTCTCTGTAGTATAATGTACACGTCTTTAAGGCCTGTCAGACATGTGAAGTGAGCTACAAAGCTTTTCCCATCTTGGAAGTCTGTAGATGTATTGGGGTTACATCGCCCAGAGTTTCCAGCAAGCGTGAACAATGCTAACTTGAAATTCTGGGTGGCATCTCAATATTCGGGAAGACACCAAGTGGAGTAAACAGCTCTGTTTTGTGATTTTTCAGGGCAGATGTAATTCCCATGGAAAAGAGTAAAATCAGTTCCAATTATTATGAGGCATTTTTAAGACCTGCTAGTTGTAATTGTTTCTTATTCACAAAATGTAACACTAGATGACTGATAACACCTTCCTATGAATGTTTATTATGTTAAAATAATGACCTTGACCATAAATCGGACACAAGTAATAGAAGAAATATAGCTGCATATTTGTAAGCTATGCTAAGAAAGATTTGTAAACTGGTGTGTGTGTGTTCAAAAATCTTCCACTTTTTTTAATGCTTATTTTCAAACCAGTGATGAATAAGTTTATGAGATTCATAAGTCTATATCGCTCATGGAGCTTTGTTATAGAATTAATTTTAGAAGCCACATTAAACTCCAGACTGAGTCGTCCTTGTTCTGTGCAAGATAATTCAAATACTGTATTAAGAATACTACCATACAAGCACTAGACTATGCAATGCCATTGCAATGGGAAGGAGTGATGGAGAAGGCCATTGTTTAGTTGCCCTGAAAATTCAGTAAAGGTTTAAGAAGTGATGTGGTATAACCCAAGCCCTATTCTAACTGAGGCGAAAATTGTTCTCTTGGGTGCATTCAAAGATGCCATGGTACAAAAGTATTACAATACTTGTGTCTTGTCCTATACATTTCCAGAGCATATCCCAAACTTAGACAATGGATTTGGGGACGAATGTCATTTAAATACAGAAATGAGAGTATAGAAGGAAAACTCATCAAATTTACAGATGACATCAAAGGGGAGGAATCGCCAACACTTCAAAAAATAGGCTCAAGATCCAGAAGGATCCTGACAGATTATTTATTTATTTAATTTGTCAAGTATATATAAGATAACGGATAAAAGTATAAACATGATTTTGAATACATGAAAAGGATACAAATAAAAAGGGACATTAGGACAGGGACGGTAGGC
>JANHFT010078527.1:0-10800 GCA_032467955.1 Pseudoxenodon macrops | reverse complement strand
TTGGTTCAAAACTCCCGCCGCTAGTTAGCCAACCAGCGGCGGTTCATGCAAATGAGCAATCAGGAGGACACAACACTCTTCCCCCCATAGTTTATGCTATAGTTCATATTGCACGTGAGTAACATAGTCCTGCAGGTACGTTGGAGGCCTGGTAGCTCTGCTCGATCTCCGCGGTACCTCAGCGGGATCCTCGGCCGCTGATTCGGTTGCCTCGCTGCTGGTAGCCCGTCCGCTGACTTCCGCAACGGGGCGGATGCCGGCAACCTCCTGGTTGGGCTGTGGCCGGCGCGGCACCAACGGCAAATCATAGTAATCATAGTCCATAACGTCCGGAACTGGGCCGTCCGCTTCTCTGTCCGTGCCCTCCCGACGAAGGCCAGAGTCGGCAGTCCGGCTCCGCAATTGGTCAATATGTCTTCGCCACACCCGATTGTCCCCCAACAGTACCTCGTACGATCTTGGACCCGTAATGGCGATGACGGTGGCCTTCACCCACTTCGGTTCCCCGGCGTGGTACACGAGGTCTCCCTCCGCCAGGGCCCTGGATACCCTTCGGGATTCCGCCGGTGTCTCCGTCTGGTAGCTCGGGTGCAGGCGATCCAAGGGTGACCTCAGCTTCCGGCCCATCAGCATCTCCGGCCTGTGGCCGCGTAGGGCGTGATGTGCTGGGATAGGAGGAACTGCTCGAGTCGTTCCTGCCGCACTCCCGGGCCCATTCGCGTGAGCGCCTCTTTGGTGAGCTTCACCATTTGTTCCGCCCGGCCGTTGCTTTGGGGGCTGTAGGGCGCGATCAACGTGTGCCGGATGCCGAGGCCCGCCAGGAACTCTTCCATCTCTTTGGCCGTCAGTTGCGGCCCGTTATCGGAGACTAGGACATCTGGTAGGCCGTGGGTTGCAAAGAGGCCTTGCAGCGCTTGAATTGTGGCCCCTGCAGTGGTGGAAGCCATGGGAATCACTTCCAACCACTTCGAGTGAGCGTCCACTGTGATTAGATATGACCGCCCCCCTAACGGGCCTGCAAAGTCCACGTGGAGTCTCGACCAAGGGGCCCGTGGAATCTCCCACTCGAGGGGTGGCGATCGAGCCGGGGCTGGCCGCGATTCTTGGCACGGTTCACAGGTGGCGCCTTGTCCAATTGGGGCCACCATAAATAACTCCTGGCTAGGGCTTTCATCCGGACGATTCCGGGATGCCCCGCATGGAGCGTATCGATCACCTTCTGGCGCAGCGATCGGGGAATCACGACTCTCTCCCTCCACAGTAAACAGCCTTTTAAAACGGAGAGGTCCGTTCTTTTGGTGGAGAACGCTTTAAAATCTTCTCCTTCCGCCTCTTGAGGCCACCCCCTCAACACCCAGTTCATTACTTTCCCCAGCTCCTTGTCCCTCTTTGTGTGTTTGGCAACTTCTCGTAAAGTGATGGGGCTGGATGGCTCGATGTCCACCAGGAGCACATGGGACACCCGTGCAGGATCGATTATTTGGTCGGGTGATGGGCAGCGGCTGAGTGCGTCTGCATGGCTGATGCTGTTTCCCGGCCTGTGAATCAGTTCGTAGTCGTATCCCGCAAAGAATATCGACCACCGAGTCTGGCATGGAGACAGGAAATGGGGGGTTTGTTTGCCCTCCTCCAGTAGTCCGAGTAAGGGTTTGTGGTCGGTTATGATGCGGAAGTGCTGACCATAGACATACTCGTGGAAATGCTTGATGCTTGCCACGATGGCGAGGGCTTCTTTGTCCAGCTGACTGTAGTTGCACTCAGCTGGAGACATGGTTTTGTAATAATAAGCGACCGGGGCCTCTTCACCGTTGGGTAAGATATGGCTTAAAACAGCCCCGATGCCGAAACAGCCTCATCGCACGTGAGTTGGAGCGGGAGGTTTTCCGAGTGTTGTATTAGGACACTGGATGAGGTTAGCAGGTTCTTTACAGCTGCGAATGCCCTCGCCTCCATCTGGCCCCAGGTCCACGTGGTCGCCTTTCCCAAGAGTCGATGCAGCAGTTCAGCCATGGTAGCCTTCTGCTTCAAAAAAACGGCATAAAAGTTTAGAAGGCCTAAGAACACTTGCAGTTCTGTCTTGTTTCTGGAGGTGGGGCCTCTTTGATGGCCTTGATTTTGTCATCCATGGGGTGGATGCCCTGTCCGTCTATGAGGAACCCCAAGAATTCGACCCTCGGTACCCCCAACTGGCATTTCTCTTTTTTAACTTTCAGTCCCTTGGCCTGGAACCGAGTGAGGACTTGGTGCAGTCTGTCTTTTAATTGTGATCGGGACATTCCTGAAATGAGGACGTCATCGAAATAGGGCACCACCCCTGGAATGCCCTGTAGCAACCGCTCCATAACGCTTTGGAACAGTCCTGGGGCCACGCTCACCCTGAATTGGAGTCGGTTGCACTTGAAAGCCCCTCGGTGCGTGACTATCGTTTGGGCTTTTGCAGTGGTGGCGTCCACCAGCAATTGCTGGTATGCCTGGGTGAGGTCGAGTTTAGAGAAATTCTTCCCATCCCCAGCAAGTGCAAAAGATGTTGCACCACGGGAATGGGATAGGCGTGGGGTTGCAGCGCTTTGTTAATGGTGCCCTTGTAGTCGGCACACACGCGCAACGAGCCGTCTGGTTTTACTGGGAGAACAATGGGTGTCTCCCACTTTGCATGGTCGACGGGTTCAATTACTCCTTGCGCTAGGAGCTTGTCCAATTGTTCGTCCACCTTTGGCCACAAAGCGAAGGGGACTCGCCTGGGTTTAAGACGGATCAGGGCGACATTGGGGTCTAAGTTCAGTGAGATTGGTTTTCCACGATATTTACCCAACGTCCCATCAAAAACATCTGAGAATTCGTCCAGTAGGCGGTCGAAGTCGTCTCCCTGGATTTGGTTGAGGCCGGTGAACCCCAGTCCTAAGGGCTGGAGCCATTCGAAGCCCAGAAAAATTGGGCGATGGCCCTCCACGATGGTGAGCGGGAGGTGGGCTTTGAAACCTTTGAATGTGACGTGCACTTTAGCTCGGCCCAGCACATGGATGTTGTTTCCCTGGAAGTTGACGAGTCTCAGGGCTTGCTTCTCGTGCCTTTGATGTGCCTGGTTGGAACTTTATGAAGTTCTCCCAGGACATGATCGAGCATATCGATCCAGTGTCCACCTTCATCTTGCATGGCCATCCCTTGATCGTGACCATTGCAAATAACTTTTTTGCTCCAGTTGAGTTGCCGTGGCTTACGATCGTGTGGTGGACCCTCCAGTCATCTTGATTCCTCATCTCACCCCCTTCTCTGGTCCTTCTGGCCTGGATGATCCTTTTCACCTGGTTTTGCGCAGTTTGCATGGTGGGGATGATCGGCATTGTGGGGATTGGTGTGGCAGGGACGAGCAATGTTTATGTGAGCTTGGCTGTGTGGCTCGGCATGCCTTTGCTATGTGGCCTCGTTTGAGGCAGTGGCTGCTTGTTTGGTTGTGGTTCCCGAGGCACCCAGGACACTCGATCTCCTCCCGGTCATCCTCCCAGGTCCTCGATTTTCGGGCCGAGTACGTGCAGTGGACAGCCTTGTCTTCGCTGTCCTCCTCGTCCGATTCGGTCACCTCCGGCCTTCGCAGCAGTTCCCAATGGGTGCGGTGGACCGTTGACTTTCTCAATTCAGCGGCTGAGAGGTCGGACGATTCAGCGGCTCGGGCCTCGTCGATGACTTCACTGAAGGTGATTCCCCACCTCACGAGCAGTCTCTTCTGGAGGTTGAGGTCCCTCATGACCAAGATGAGGCGGTCCCTCATCATCTCATCCTGATTAGAGAATTCACATCGGGAGGCAATCTCCCAGAGGTGTCCGATGAACGTTTTCACGGATTCGCCTGCTCGTTGTCGCCGGTGGTAGAACTCATTCTGGGCCACCAAGGGGGTCTCTGCCTTGACATAGTGATCTGCCAAGAGTCGTTGGAGGGTCGTCCACATGACAATTTCCACGCAGGCAGGCGAGACCAGCGAGCGGGCCATCCGGTATACGTCTGAGCCGCAGTGGGACAGGAATAATGCCCTTTTCTGGTTGTCTGGGAGGTTCTGTTGGCAGTTCGCTTCCAGATGCATCTCGTACTGTCCCATGTACATGCTCCAGTTGTCGGTTTTGGGTTTGAAGTATGGTGGAGGCGAGGAGTTTCTTGAGTTGGTGGCCATGTCTGAGACGCGGATGTGGTCGATGGCTTCAAGATGGTTGCTGGTGCCACAAGGTGCCTTTGTCCTGCAGTCTTTACTGACATCCCATCCTCATCGCCAGTGTTAAATCGCGCAGCATGGGAAGACTCGAGTCGCAGTGAACAGTCAGCTCTCGTTTATTGGGTCAGCTCATAGTAATCCGGACTCCCGGCAGGCTGTGGGGAACCCCCTTTTAAGGGATTCCCCGGCTTGCCTGCTGACAACTGACATTAGTTCATAACTCCCGCTGCTAGTTAGCCAACCAGCGGCAGTTCCTGTAATTGAGCAATCCAGAGGACACAACAACACCAAACCGGAACGAGGTGGAGGAATCTGCCGGCATGGCAGAGAGAGATTGGACCATGTGACGGATTTGTGGATGTGAGGGCAGGATCTTGAAGTTTCACCTAAGGGGTGGAAACCTGTAAATCTTCAGATTTGAGTTTCACCAGTTTGTGCCAACATGTCTCTCCTAATAAATTGGAACTTTGAGGAAAGCTTTGCCTTGGAGTCTGATCTGTTCAGGGATGATATTTGGAACGCTGACAGACGGTTTTCTAGCCAACTCCCCCCATAAAACACCTAAAATACAACGAAGAAAAATAAAATAAAACACAAATCAAATTAGCAAAAACGTCCCCGGTGCAGATTCCAGGAAAGGTCTCAGATCCGAACCCAAAGGCTGACATGCATCTGAGCGACAGCGGAAGTTGTTAAAACTCACACAGCTCCACCATCCAGCTGCCGACATCCTCCAAGGTGGCTTTGACGCGCGTCTCGTCCGCAGGCACCAGGATCCGACACCGAGGGTGGAAGATGTACGACGGATCGACCGTCTCGAGTTTGATTTTTGTGCTCAGCTGCTGCAGCACCCACAGGAAGTTCAGCATGGAGCCATCCGTAGACACCAGCCGGTCGTCCGCCTGCGGGACCGACAAAGAGGAGGAGCCGAAATGAGGAGCCAGGTTAGGGACTTCGAGTTGACACCACCACCACCACCACCCTTGCCACAAGGCCTCCCGGGTATTGAGGTGGAAGGGCAATAAGGGAGAATAGTTATAGCTCAGGGTTGAAATGGGTCCTTTGGTGCTCTCTGAGCTTGGTTGTTTTCCTGCAGACGTTTCGTGACCAAACTAGGTAACATCATCAGTGTTAGAAGGGAGGAGGGTTGTTAGGGAGGAGAGGAGGAGGAGGAGGATTGGTGGGGAGGAGGAGGTCAACTGTGGGGTCCTTGGTGCTCTCTGAGCTTGCTTGTTTTCTTGCAGACGTTTCGTGACCCAACTAGGTAACATCATCAGTGCTAGAAGGGAGGAGGGGTTGCAGAGGAGGGGGAGGAGGACTGTGGAGTCACGTGATCCCCTTTTGTGTCGTTCTGACAAGCAAAGTCAACGGAAAGAAAAAAAGGCATTCAACAACCCGGTGACTTACTTACCGACTGCCGTGATTCACTTTAACAACCGAGGCAAGAAAAGGTCGTAAAATGAGAGCAAAATTCACTTCACAAGTGTCTCTCTTGACAACAAAAATGGGGGTGGGGGGCTCAACTGCGGGGTTGGTCTAGAAGACCTCCAAGGTCCCTTCCAGCCCCTCGGATCCCATGTTTCTCAACAAAGGAAGAAAGGACATGGAAGGATGATTTCCGTTGGTTCGTGGTTTTGTCGCTTTTTCAGAGTTACAACAATCCCCGGTGGTCCCGTGACCACGATGCAAATCCAGACACCCGGCAACCGACTCATACTTATGACGGTTGCGCGCGATCCCCTTTCGCGACCTTTTGACGAGCAAATGTCAACGGGGAAAGCCAGATTCGCTCAACAACCGTGTAATTTAGCTCCACGACTGCAGCGACTCCCTTAACAACGGTGGCAAGAAAGGTCGTAAGAACGGGGCAAGACTCCCTGCACGGCTGTCTCCCTCAGCCACGGAAACGTCGGGCTCGGCTGTGGGTCGTAAGACGAGGACTGCCGGCAGAATCCCTTAACGCTCGTTTTTTTCTCTTCTGGCGATGCTGGTTATCTCGGGACAATTCTCTCCATCTCTCTTCCCTGTCCATCCCTCCCTCGATCCCTCCATTCACCCGTCCATCCATCCATCCATTTATTCATCCTTCCATCCCTCCTCGCACCCTCCATCCATCCATCCATTCCTCCTTGATCTCTCCATCCATCCTTCCACCCATTCACTCGTTCCTCCCTCCCTTCCCCTCCTCCATCTCCACATCCCTCTATCCCTCCCTCCCTCCCTCCCTCCATTCTGAAATGTCTCTTGGGAGGAAACCAAGCAAAACCCTCGTCCTGTTTTGGAGGGCAAGAAAATAATCAGCTCTTCATTATGAGCAACCGAAAACCAGCAGGTGGAGATTGGGGGGAGAGGGGAGGAGGAAGAAGGGGCTTTCCTTACCCAAACACCCCCTTTCTAAAGCCCTCCCCCTCTTGTTCTTTTTTCCTCTCCCCCCCCTTGCATTTTGCACTCCCCCCCCCAGGTGGGTGGATTCTGTTGCCAAGCAACTGAGAATAAACTCTCCGGTCACATGGAAACGGAAGCACTCAAGCTTCCAAGGAGGTGAATTCAGACTAATAATCCTCCTCCCCAAGTGCTTGAGAGAGATACTCCTAGGAGTTCAAGCGGCTGCAATAAGGACGTATTTCTTCTGCCTAAATCTCCTCCTCCCTTTCATTGATTACGTGCCCATGCAGTTCCCCTCCACACTTAGCGACCACACAGATCGCTCTTCTCCGGCCGAATCCTTCGGGCCTTCCCACAGAACCCAGAAAGGCTGAGGCTGAATCCTTTACAGATGAACAGAGTTGGGAGGGACCTTGTAGGTCATCTAGTCCAACCCTCCTGCCCAAGCAGGAGACCCTACTACACCGTTTCTGACCGATGGCAGTCCAGTCTCTTCTTGGAAGCCTCCAGGGATGAAGCTCCCACAACTCCCGAAGGCAACTTCTGTTCCATGGGTTGATTGTTCTCACTGTCAGAAAATTCCTCCTTTATTTCTTAAGAAGAGACTGGAGAACCATTTTGTCTGGAATGGTAGAGGGTCTCCTGCCTAAGCAGGGGGTTGGACTAGAAGACCTCCAAGGTCCCTTTCTACTCTGTGATTCTGTTACTCAACCCAGCATTGTCACCAAAGAATTGGTAGGTGCATCTGGCCAGCTTCATTTGGCAAACAGTCTGGCCTAGTTACTGCCTGAATGGAAGATTTTTCTCAGGAAGCAAACCTATCTCTGTTTCCTTATCTTGATTTTCTATATACAGGCATTCCTCAACATACAACGGTTCATTTAGTGACCATTCAAAGTTAATAACCGCACTGCAAAAAATGACTGTTTTCTTCCCCAAGCTTGTGATCCTTGCAACATTGCCCTCAGTCACGTGATCAAAATTTACCCACTTGGCAACTGGCATGAACTTATGACAGTTGCCGCATTCTGGGGCCACACGATCCCCATTTTACGACCTTCCCAGTCGGCTTCCAACAAGCAAAGTCAAATCGGTGAAGCCGGATTCGCTTAACGGCTGCATGATTCACTTAACGGCTGCATTGATTGAGTCGATCGATCGATCAATTGATCGATCGATCCATTTGCTTATTTACTTACTTGTTCACTTTACCAAATTTATATTGCCGCCTCTTTGCATGTGGCGACACAAGGCAGCTTGCAAGAACATAAAAGCCTCATATAAAAAGCAATAAAACTAATAACAGAGAGAATCAGATAATACACTAATAAAATAATATAATACAATAACGCACCGCAGGATTTACTTAACATTTGGGGCAAGAAAAGTCATAAAGGGGGACAAAGCTCACTTCATAATTGTCTCACCTAGCAACAGAAATAGTGGTCGTAAGTCAAGGACTACCTATCTAACATACACTACTGACGTACCATATGCTTTTACTATGCCCTGTTCTTTTTAATGACCAGAATTCTGTCAACCAGGCACTTTGGTTTAAATTTTATTCTTAATTTTTAATGCCGTATTAAAATGTGTCCGTTTTATATCTCAGGACGTGTCACCTCTCTGCCTCTGTTTTATGACCCACGCTGGATTCTTTTTATTTGCATAATCTCTTTCTTATATTCTTTCCAAAATATATCATGATAAAATGAGGAACAAAGAACTAGTATTAGAAAAGAAGGAAGTAATAATATACATCGGAGAGAACTCTGTAGCCCAGCCAAAAAAAACCTGCCTGACTGTATCCGGAACACTCATTAAATCAATCATAATCGGACAGCATGGTAAGCGTGTTAAAACTCTGGTTGAAAAATGCATTCCCACAACCCTCCCTCAAACGTCCAACAAGTTGCCATTAATTTTATACATTTTAGAGCAAGGGCTGATCCATAAACACCAACTTATTTTCTCCATAGAAGCCAAATCTGACCCTAAGGAAAAGATACATTGACCTCATCTTTTTCTTTTTTTCTAATTTCCAGAAACAAAGGAGACAAGTTAAAACACAACTGCATTAACATGTTCAGCAGGATAAAAAGCATTATCATACATTCAACGGCGGGGAAAGGTGAGCATCCTAGACCAAGCCAAAAATGCTAGAGAATTCCTGGAAAGCCTGACAGTTCAGACAAACAGGACATCAGCGGGTACGTAGAGATAAACGACGTTTACACACCGTTGGCAAGAAATAATCGAAAACCTAAGTAGTAAACAGATAGACCGAAAACATCTGCTTTCTAGCAATCCACACCCAGATGAGCAAGGATTAACATCCAGATTAATACTCGACCAAAACCAAGCGGTGAACAAGTTACTGCCACGAATGAAGGAACGACTAACTCAGGCAAATAATCCAATGGTAAGCATTAGCCTAATCAATGAACCACCAAGAAGCTTCCCACCAACACTGACAGAACAAAGCACTAGTAAATAAAGAGAGCAAACCCTCCCTCCCTCCTAACACTGATGATGTTCCCTAGATGGTTCATGAAATGCCTGCAAGAAAAGCAATAAGCTCACCATTGACTCCACAGTCCTCCTCCTTCTCCCCGCAAATCCCACTCCCTTCTAGCACTGATAATGTTCCCTAGTTGGGTGTTGAAACGCCTGTAAGAAACGCCCCAAGCTCAGAAAGCACCAAGGACTCCAGAATCTTCATCCTCCTCCTTTCTCTTCCCCTCCTCCTCCTACCTGCAAATCCCACTCCCTTCTAGCACTGATTATGTTCCCTAGTTGGGTTATGAAACATCTGCAAGAAAACCACCAAGCTCAGAGAGTAATCAAGGACCCCAGAGTTTCGTCCTCTTCGTCCTCCTCCTCCTCCTCCTCCCTGCAAATCCCACTCCCTTCTAGCACTGATTATGTTCCCTAGATGGTTCATGAAATGCCTGTAAGAAAAGCACCAAGCTCAGACAGTAATCAAGGACCCCAGAGTTTCGTCCTCTTCATCATCATCATCCTCCTCTTTCTCCCTGCAAATCCCACTCCCTTCTAGCACTGATAATGTTCCCTAGATGGTTCATGAAACGCCTGCAAGAAAACCACCCAGCTCAGAGAGTAATCAAGGCCCCCAGAGTCCTCCTCCTCCCACTATTAAAGGAAGCCCTTTGGAGAGCGTGCATTACATTTCTCCTGATGTGATAATATGAAACCCAAATGCAACAAAAACGATGCTTTCACATCTATTCCGCCGGGGCTCTTCAACAAAGCAAGCTTTCTTGTGCTTTCTTCTGATCTGCTTGTCTGCTACTCTGGGTCCCTTTGGATCGGAGCTATTTCAAGTTCTTAACTTTGTTCTGGGAGACTCCCTGCTTTCCTTTCCTTTTTAAAAAGCGATTTATGTTCTGCTGATGTAGACACCGATGGTTTGAAAACAAAACAGGAGGAAAAAATACCAGAACGGCGCACTGAGCATCTTTTAGTTAGAAAATAATCAATATTACCCATCAGTTACTCAACAGGCTGAAGGATTAAGTTCTATTTTTCTAGCTTTTATAACGGAGAGTCCCATTTGGAAATAATAGAAGAGAAGAGAAGACAAGAGAAGACAAGAGAATAAGGAATAGAGAATAGAATAGAATAGAATAGAATAGAATTTAGAATAGAATAGAAAGAATAGAATAAGAATAGGGAACAGAATAAGAATAGAATAGAATAGAATAGAATAGAATAAGGAATAGAGAATGGAATGGAATGGAATGGAATGGAATAGAATAGAATGGAATGGAATGGAATGGGAATGGAATAGAATAAGGAATAGAGAATGGAATGGAATGGAATGGAATAGAATAGAATAGAATGGAATGGGAATAGAATAGAATAAGGAATAGAGAATGGAATGGAATGGAATGGGAATAGAATAGAATAGAATAAGGAACAGAGAATGGAATGGAATAGAATAGAATAGAATAGAATAGAATAAGGAATAGAGAATGGAATGGGAATAGAATAGAATAGAATAAGGAACAGAGAATGGAATGGAATGGAATAGAATAGAATAGAATAAAGAACAGAGAATGGAATGGAATGGAATGGAATAGAATAGAATAGAATAGAATAAGGAATAGAGAATAGAATAGAATAGAATAGAATAAAGAACAGAGAATGGAATGGAATGGAATGGAATGGGAATAGAATAGAATAAGGAATAG